>CABFOV010010309.1:0-16597 GCA_902141375.1 Timema poppense
CATTTTAGAATAGTGCTATATTTTAACCTTGCTGTAATTTAAAAAATATAGAAAACTGGTTTCATTGGTATTAATAATGTTTATGTCTTCTGACGGAAATTAGAGAAAAGCGTGCCACACGATGCGACGCTTGTTTCTAGCTGTGTTTTTTATCTGTGCTCTCTGCGGAGTTAGACGGGCTTTTAACTTTTTGATTTATTTTTAAATTCTTATTTTCATTGAACTAAAAAAGGCCTTTACTCTCTAAAAACAATAATTATTTATACTGCTTCATAAGTGTGAGATTCTGACCAAACTCAAGACTCCATGATCATTGTGGTACAAGCCACGGATAATTTCAACAAATTGAACAGTTTGTTTCAATTCTATAACTTTATTTTACTTTTGGGTAACAATATTTAACAACAATTCTTAACCAATTTTTCCCAATAAAAAACTATTTAAAGCTTCCGATAAAACGGTCCCTTAAAACGTAAGTAAATAAACACTTTTCTGCACACCTCAGCCCCCGATGATATATATTTTATTTTTTTTTTACCTAAAGAGCCCTTGTACCAGAAAAAAATACGTGTTTGGAGCCCTCATAAATATTTATACACTAATGTTATGAACACTCGATAGCGACACTTTAAATTTTGCAAGTATCAGAATTATAAAACAAACGGAAAACATCAAATGTTCTGGCGCTTTTGGAAAAGGCCCTTTATTCAGATTTGAAAATAATTGGCAATCCTAATTACTGATGCTATTTTATATTGTGAAAAACAAATAAATAATATTCTGAAATTGCCTCATGGAGCCTTAAATAACTATAGTGGGTCCCGAGGACGAGGGGCATTATTTTATGTCTTAATTTTCGACTTGGAGTAATTTGTACTTACCATATATATATTTCTAAATGATGCCCTCTTAGTACTTCTTAAAAGGATATAAGATGTTTGAATTATTTTTAATGAAGGGCGGTGAGGGGTACGTTGGTTAGAACATGACCTCAAACGAGGCAAGAGACCAGTGAAAATTTGGGAAACACTGGTTTAAAGCAGTGATATTCAATCTAAGACACGCGTACCCCAAAGGTAGGCGAAGATGTCTTAGAGGTTAAGTATAAATATATATATATATATATATTCTATTTTATTTATTTTATATGTAGATTATTATAGTACGTATGTGTAGGCACCAAAAACTCTGGTGGCACAAAGTTAAAGATAAATTATAACTAGGGGTACGGGAACAAAAAAAGGTTGAATATCACTGACTTAGAGGAAAGAAAACCACACTTTAGTACGTCCAGACTTCTGGGCAAGTAAACATAACAAGATCCTTTGGAGAAAAAGAACACCGTAAAATACTGTGAAAGGTGATGGATATTCGTGCCTGAGTGTGTTGAGCTTTAGAGGCTGAGTAACTTTATTTAGAATCTTAGTTGGAACAAATGAGCCCTGGGGCAAAGACAAAAAAATACACCAAATAAACAGCCTTCAGGTTAATGGTCAACACGGGGATCGCTAGTTGCAGTCCCAAATATTATTATCACTCTCAAGCAGAAGTTTTTAAAAACCGTTTAGTTTGAACGTGGT
The DNA here is from genome assembly GCA_902141375.1 of Timema poppense. Classification (NCBI taxonomy): domain Eukaryota; kingdom Metazoa; phylum Arthropoda; class Insecta; order Phasmatodea; family Timematidae; genus Timema; species Timema poppense. The sequence goes on from CABFOV010010309.1 coordinate 1,581, forward strand.
TTAGACTAGAGAGCATACAAATATAATTGGCTCCGAGTGTAAATCAGCTTTAACAAAGCAAGGTTCAGGTAGCGGCCCTACTCTCTTTTCATACACCCTTCACCCCCAAACGACCTTACTCAAAGTGCACACTACAAAGCAAACTTAGAATACAAAGGTCTCTATTTATTTATTTTGTTCAAGTGGATGTTTGCAAATTGTCTAGTTGTAAACAGAGTTGCTCAAAATATTCTCACTTGGAAAGTGCTGTTATCACCGAGGACTGCAACTAGTGGTCTTTAGTGGCCAAGGACTGAACCTGGATCAAGAAATATAATAGAACTCCCGTAAGACTGTGTATCTATTGTTTCCTTGTCTGTGTCCTCGGGGTATAAAATATAAAATAGGCACATTTTAAGTGGCAGCACAACCATCCTCCTGGATTTAGGGTGGACCCCCACCCCCCATACACATACACACACATATATAAAAACCCCCACCCCCCATACACATACACACACACACATATATAAAATATTATATTGAGCCGAAACAAATTCAGGAGTACTGAGCACTCAACTAAATCAGCTGATTTTTAACCTCAACATTAAGATAGTGGTTCATTTATTTTCAGATGCACAACAGCAGACTGTCGTGGTGCGAAGTAGTCAATAACATAGAAATGGACCACGTGACTGAGTTCCCCAAACCCAAAACTTACGATCCAACTCCTAGAGAAAGCAAGGGTGCCATCATCCCCAGAGTGCACCCTGAGAAAGGATGGCACCTCCTCCCCCCTCACCACCCAAGACAGATTCCAGGAGCCGGTCCATGTGAGCAGAGAGGTGAGCACTCTGCAGACGAGAACTTGCGGTGGGGTAAGGAAGGTTCCTACCAAAGAGTACCGCGAAGAGGTTAACGACACCAGACTCCAAGAGATTCCTCGCAGGTGGGAAGACGCCAGCTCGGAGGTGATTGACCACAATGCAGAGCAATATCCGGAATGTAGAGTAGAGCCTACAAAGACTCCCGACGTGATGGAGGTGTCCGAGGCTGTGTGTGACCAGGATAAAAACTCTCCCAATCGGGTCGAGAAGACTTTGATCAGCGAGGAAGAAAAGGATGACACCATGACTACACCGGGGAACTGTCTGTCATCCTACCTGAAAAACAAAGAAGGCAAACCAAACGTTTGTACGCATAAGTTATGTGTAGAGGAATGCGCGCCAAGGGCTTTCCCGACGGAGAGAGGGTGCGATTCATTCAATTTAAAAGAAAAGTGCACCGAGGACTCTCGCAGGGTAGTACCGCCAACGAATGACCCTGAGTCCATGATTGCCGATCCGGACGCGCGTGTCAAGTGCGATCTTTCGAAAACTTCACCGGACGATAGCAAAAAACCTCGGGGGAGAAACTTTTCGACGTTAATAGCAAAAAACCTCGGGGGAGAAACTTCTCGACGTTAAGCAGCTCACCGGCCTTCTCGCTGGACCATCACAGTACGATGCCGCTAATAATAAACTCTTGCAGGAGCGTGGTGTGCAAGATGATGCACACTTCGACGAAGACGAACACGTGCGTCAGTAGCGTGTTTAGGGAAAAAGACCAACGGTGGTGTGATAAACCGTTAGACTCGGATCCAGTGCAGAGCGAGACAAAAAAGTTGGACCTGCACGTGTGTGAGGAACAATCTGCCGGCAGTGTGGATATTTCCAACTCCGGAAAATGTGGAAAAGAAGGGAAGCCTAACTTAGTTTGTTCAAAGAAAAAGAACGGAGAAACTAAACAGAGATCTGGTTCTGAAATTGCGGTGAACGTACTTGAGTGTGAAGACAGACCTTCAAAGAAAGTTAAAAATTTACTTTCAAAAAACTACGCAACAGTAAGATCGATTAAGTTCGAAGACAATAATACTAGTTTGAAAAAAGTAGCCGAATGTCCAAATGTAGAGAAGATGATGCCACCTCCAGCTTGTTTTCAAATACATAAACAACATAAACTCCCGGAAGAAAGAAAACTGAACGAATGTCAGAAAGTAGAAATGCAAGTGTGTCCCCCGTCATGTAAGGGGAAAGAGAATACAAACATTTCTAACTTACAGAAATCAACCGAGATCTGCGATTCTAAGAACACATCTAAAAATAGTATGAGATCAACTACGAAAATGAGAAAATGCAAAAAAGGTGGGAAAAAAGCAATTTCACACTCCTCTTTCTCGATTTACAATTTAGATAACACATTTATAACACAGTTTAAATTCCAAGGTTATTGTAGGAATATGTCTAGTGATGAACAATCACGCATGCCAATACTAAAAAACCAATCGCTTAGAAACGAGGAAGATTCAAAAGTATTTTATGGATCATTACCAACGCAGTTCTCAAAAGGTTCTTTTAACGGCTCAAGAATATCTGATCCCATAGAGTACCTTAAGAATAGACAACCTGAAAGAAAAGTACCCGACTTTAATTTCGATCATACCACTTTCTTGAGGAAGCCAAACTACACTCTCAAACCGGGGAAAAAGTTCCTTCACACGAGTGGCCTTAGACTGAAAAGTAAGGACAACAAAAAGACGGGCAAGAAAGAGGGTAAGAGGGCACCGTGCAAAAAGAAGCAGCTGGAAATGAAGGAACCGGAGCCCTTGGACTGCCCGGCGGTGATCCTGCCCGGATGTTCTCAGCCCGAGTCCATCGCCTGTAGCAGAGAGCGCAAGCAGGAACACGTGTCAGAGTGCCACCGCATCCCTAACCCCACAATCTCGTATTCAGAGTGCGTGAAGGATCCTCCCCCGGCACCCCTAACATCAGAATGTGACTGCCTCAGCAATGCATCCAAGTGGAATCTGATGTGCTCGGAGTACCAGCTCAAGCACTCGTACAACTATTGTGACAAGTCGGTCCAAATGAAGGAGGATCCCTGCGCACGTGGCCAAGAAAAATAAAGAGGCGGAGAAGAATAAACAGGTGGTAGAGAGAGTGAAAGAGCCGGGGAAGACACAGGTTCGCGACGAGGATGTGTGTGCCAGGGCGTGTTTATCAAAAAAAAGTTCGCCCAAGACTGAAACGGCACACGTCTCGGATACGGAGACCATAAACAGTCCCAAAACAGAGGCTGCTCAAAGTTCAAAGACAGAGAAGGACGTATCGAAAAAATCGGAAGGTAAAGTGGACAAGCATAGCCCAACAGACAACCCAATTTGCCATGAAAAAAAACCTTGCGATAAAGTAACAAAGAAGACATCAAATAGCTTCAAAAATCCAATGAAGTGTGGTTCGAATTCTTGTTTTCTAAACTATAGCTTAGGTATGCACTGTCCTTCTAAGAGATATTTTTCTGACAATGCCTTACATACAACCTCAAGGCTCGCGATGGTCGATCAAATGGTTCCAAAATTGTGCTTAAATATGTTTCACGATAACATGCATTCTGATAAGAGATATTTTTCTGACAATGCCTTACATACAACCTCAAGGCTCGCGATGGTCGATCAAATTCCAAAATTGTGCTTAAATATGTTTCACGATAACATGCATTCTGATCATAAGGCTAAATCATCCCTGAGCGGGTATTACAGTTTTAATTCTAACCCCTTGATTTATAGTGGTAAGGTGACACTTAATAAAGCGTCAGCTAACATGGCCGTGCACGAAAGACAAGTTGGTTTAAGTAAAAGGCAGTCGCTTCCTAAGGTTATAACCTCAACCAAGTCAAATGTGCAATTTGTTAGGGTGTATCCACTTAAAACAAAAGAGTGCCAGCCAACGACAAGGCCCACTAATAAAAGACAAGTTAAACGAAAGTGTGAGGAAGTGAGAGTAAAGACTAGGCCATCAAAAGTACAAGATGAAACGGGATTACCAACAAAAGAGAAGGTAATGTGCAACCAAATCCCTGCCCCAGAGTTGCATATAAAATCCAATGAGGAAGAGAAAGTGACTCGGGCGTTAATATCAGATGAAAAACAAAACAAAGTTGAAAACACCACAGAAAGAAATAAAACCCAGATTTTTATACCAAATGTAACTCAGATTTCAAATGCTACCGAAACAACTTTTTTGAGACGGATGAAGACGTGGTTTTCTTTTTTAGTCCCAACACTAGGTGTAAAAGAAGCGGGAAGTAATAATTTAAATGACTCTGTGACGATTCATCACCAATCGCATGCTAGTCAGGAGAGAGAAGAAAATCCAGAGAAAAATAGGGACGACGATATTCTCAAATATACCTTGTCTGAAGTTTGCGTGAATAAATCCAAATAAAGATGATCACTCTTCACCCGTGGCAAATGAAAATAAAAATGGATTCATACTGGCTGAGACACAGGTAGACGACATAAAACCTACAGAGACAAAATTTAAAGTTGACACTGCCAAAGTTGAGCGATTTATCCCGAATAGAAATGTGCAAAATGGTGAGAAAAGGATCAAGAGCGAACAAAATAAAGTGTCAGTCTCACAAAACACCATCGAGAGCATAAAGCTACACGCTCTCAACACAGGTAAAAACAAAACAAATGAACAGCTACTGTCCCACCTAGCCAATAGCTACGTAAACCCTCAATCAAGACTGTTCACTTTAGAACACGTGGCTAGCTCCAACCGGTCAAACGGCGCGAAAGATTTTGATACTGCGATAGGAAAACCGATTAGTGCGCCGGAATGTTCAACGCCAACCAACGATCAGGGAGGATATCTCAACACCAGAAAGGGAAGTTTGAGCTCATGTCTTTGTAATTCCCGTATACCTGAACAGGTGTGTGATGTAACTACCTCTTCTGGAGAGCCAGAGCATGTGCACGCCCCCCAACGAACAATCGGCGTAGAAGCTGAGAACGCGTCCGCAAAGGTATGGTAAGTGAATTAAATACAAGATATAAAAAAGGATATTGAGTTATCAGCAAAGGTGTTTAGGTTTAAAACGTGATCTATGTTCATTTTCTTAAGTGGTATAGGTGTGTTAAATTAACTACATCATATAAGCAAAGGGTTACTTTATTTGGGGACAGTGCACATACTATTATTTTAATAAAAAAACATTAATTTTAGTGAAAGAATAACCAAACTAACTTAAGAAATAAACTATTTGTTAAAGTAATAATAAAGGTAATATTTGTATTAATTTAAATATGCAATCAAATATAAAAATATTAAACATATATATTTCTAGTGAAAAACTAACAGGTCTTTATTTCAGACTGATTGACATTTAATATGAATGCCTAAATTCACAGCAAGGTGACTCGGTGAAGAAGACAAAAGGAAATATAGAACGGGCTACTACTGCACCACCATTAAAACAGGAAACCTTCAACCCACTGTCTGACAAAACAGGTGAGCAAATTGTGCAAAGGATTACTGCCACACCAACTCACAGACAAAACATATTCAACCAAATATCTTATCGACAAGGACATATTTACAAGAAGCAAGTTTTGAAGCGAGTAAAGTCAAAAGGCCAAATAGAGCACGAAGCTTTCGACAGCAAAAATGACGTCATAAAACACCAAAACTGTGTATGGAACAAATCATCTGAATCAAAAATTAATGCCATGAGATATATCTCAGAGTCAACGGAATATAGAACATCTGATCAAAAAGACCCGATGAAAACAAAGAAAGAGAATCGCTGTGGGGTCCAAGTAAAACAGAAAAGATATGGTCTCCAAAAAGTCTGGTCCAAGAACACATTTTCGAATCGTCTGCCAAACATTACAGGTGGAGTCGTTCAGGCAAAACCAAGAAAAGTCAAGATCAGCGAGAGCCCAAGAAGGGAAAATGTGGGAAAGCAAGAAATAACATGTCTTAAGAGTTCGGAGAAGAATGCCATCATTCATAAGACAGACAATCAAGATTCCTGTACCACAAAGGAACATGGTTACTCAACAAGTGCAGTTGAACTTGGGGTCGTACAAACTCAGAGGACATTTAATAAAGGTGAACGCAAGAGGCGAGACAGCCCCGTAGCTTTAAGGGAGATGGATAAAAATCTTTTACAGCAAAAAGATCACAAATTAAATATTTTGAAGACTGGTGCCGGTCCTGAAATAAATATTTCGCAATCACCAGGACACAAATTAAACGTTTTGAAGACTGTTGCCAGCCCTGATATAAATAAACCACCAGAAAATTCTTTGAATATTGCTGCCACACCAGAGATAAATATTCCACAAACACCACGACACAAGTTAAATATGTTGAAAACTGGTGCCGTCCCTGAGATAAATATTCCACAACCACCAGAACACGAGTTAAATTCTATGAAAACTGGTGCTAGCCCTGAGATAAATATTCCACAACTACTAAAACACAAACTGAATGCTATGAAAACTGGTGCCGGCCCTGAGTTAAATTTTCCACAACCACCAGAACACAAACTGAATGCTATGAAAACTGGTGCCGGCCCTGAGATAAATATTCCACAACCACCAGAACACAAACTGAATGCTATGAAAACTGGTGCCAGCCCCGAGATAAATATTCCACAACCACCAGAACACAAGTTAAATTCTATGAAAACTGGTGCCAGCACTGAGATAAATATTCCACAACCACTAGAACACGAATTGAATGCTATGAAAACTGGTGCTGGCCCTGAGATAAATATTCCACAACCACAAGAACACAANCTATGAAAACTGGTGCTGGCCCTGAGATAAATATTCCACAACCACAAGAACACAAATCGGATGCTATAAAAACTGATGCTGGCCCTGAGATAAATATTCCACAACCATCAGAACACGTGTTAAATGCTTGGAAGACTGGTGCCAAATCTTCTTTGCCACAGTTTAGATTTGAATCAAAGACAAATGAAAAGTTGAAGCTTGACCATCCCTCGTATTTTTATAATAGAAAATTTGTGAACAAGACGAATATGACACCAGAAAAACCATCAAGATTTGTTTACAAAACTGATTACAGGTTCAGTGAGGAATCATTCTCTCTTTCCTGCAAAATGCGTGACCCTTTAACATTTTCTATCGAACCGGATTTATATAAATCACAAGACAAAGTAAAATCTATAATGGCAAAAATATATTGTGACGAAATAATTGAAAGTAAAGAAACTGACGAGTGTAGAATGAAAGATAAATTGAGCGATCCCAATATAATACTGTCAGTTAATGAAAGAGATGAAAATGATTTTGAGCTTACAAATGATACCAAGAGACAGATTAAGATATGTTCTGAGGAACCAATCCAATCCAAGAGTAGCACCCAAATAAACAAACCGAAGAGTATGCTCGATAAAGTGGACACACTAGTTTTTCAGGAGAAAGATGACATGACACAAATCAAAGACTTACCTAAAAACAATTTTAAACCTCAAACTACTAATCAATTTCTAGATAAAGCAACGAGTGATCCTAAAAAAATACCAGAGTTTTTGTTCCCAGATTCACAATACAGTAAAATTATAAATTTAAACAATGAAAAACTCATTAATATTGATAATAAACGCAAACTTTCAATGATTATGTTACAATACAAACAAATATTTGAAGCAAAATCATTCAACAGTAAAGGCGATTCATTTGGACAACAAAACGGCGGTGGAAGTAAATCAAAATGTAACGAACATGAAAATCACCCCTCTTGCAAAAAAACACATGTCAGTGAAATGGTGTATTCAGGCGAAAAAATAAACTACTCTGGAGTGAATAACGCTGAACAAAACGAAGGACATATTTACTCAACCTTAAAGTCCAAGACGAGTGATTCAACAAACACTGATGAAAAAACAAGCAGATATAATTCACACTTAAAATATCAGAAACAAAAATTAGGAGCGGAAATTGAGGTTTGTGCAAATACACGCGCAAGGGCACGAGATTCTGAAATATGCATCGATAAAAACTCAAACATGGAAATGAAAGTGTGTAAGAAGACGAAACCCCACCATGACCCTTGTTTAGGTGGGATAAATAACAAATATAAAGCACCCAGAAAAATTCCAAACAAAACGCAGAAAGAAGTTGAGTGGCCCTCAAAATTAAACTGTGTAGCAACCTCATGTAATAACCATGAGAGCGGGCAAATTACAAAACCAAATCTGTTGACTTCAAGACAAACTTGCCAAAAAAACTCAGATAAAACAAAATACCTGCGCAGAAAAGTCAAAGGTGAACCTAAAAGACAATTCACTTGAAAATACAACAAAAATGATTAAGAAACGTAAGCCAAGACACTACAAAATAGAGGAGAATATCAAATATTCTTTGGAAAAAGGGGGACAAGGAAAATGTGCAAAATGTTCTAAAATAAAAATAAAACTATGCTCGTCATGTCTGGGTGGCAAATTAAAAAAACCATTAAGTAGAAAAAAGGCAAATAAAAAAAGGCAATCATCAGATGAAGCTCTTGATACCACTGCAGAAAATCTAAGTTTATGCAAGACACTAGGTATTGTCAGTCCACATCAAAGTGTACCATCCAATTTTGTTAGCAAAAGGACTGTTCTATTATTGTACGAAGAAAAAGTCGACGGTAAGAGTTCCAAGAATAAGACAAATGAATCGCCAAAGTGCTCAAAACAATCTTATAAAAAATTAAAAGATGGCTTGAATGGAGTTGAGGAACCAAATAAAGAATCTGAAAAATTGACACAATATCAGAAATGTAGAAAGACAGAAGTATCACCTGCAGTTTCGATAAAAATAAAGGAAGAAACGGAAATATGCCCAATAATGAAAGCATCAAAACGTTACAGGTCAAAGATGAGGAAACGAGGCTTGAACCTAGTTCCCGTTTCAACAGGAAAAAAGCCTTCATCGGTGTCATATTCAACGTATAGTGCACATTACACCCCTTTGCAATTTAAAGAGCATGATAAACATGTTACCAGCCAAAACAACACAGAGAAATCGAGTATTGATAGATTAAATAATGAAAGGTTCAAAAAAGACATGACATCCTTGTCAGATAAGCTATCAGAAGACGTAACATTAAACTCAAAACTTCATGAAGATTACTCTGAAATAAACACTAAGCAAGACACTGACACACTGAATGAAGAAATAAGAAAGTGCAATATTTCAAGTCCAACGAATATAAAAGAAGTCACGAGGACTAATTTAATAGATAAAATAAATGGATTTGGCAAAATATATTATTCTAACAAAAGCGGTTCATACACACAAATATATGACATACCAACTTATTCAAATAATAAATTAATTTCACATAGTCTCATTTTAAGGCAATCTTATTCAAAATATAAAGCTGGTTATTTGAATGTGCCTGAGGGTGGATCACTAAATCAGTTTAGAAAGATAACAGAACCATGTCTACAAATTAGTAGACGAATGAAATCCACAGATTCAAAGGGTGACTCGGCTTGTAGATTTAAGGATGAGTCCAATTCTAAAAAAGGAAAGATAAATTCGGCCAGTGGTTCAAATAACAGATCTACCAAAGTTAAAGGAATAATTGAAAATGATCCTAATGTGTCTTCTAAAACATCCCCTTGTGGTAACCACCTAAAATATGTAGAAAAATCAACATCGAGAGGTGACGCTAATAAAGAGAGGGCATTTTCTGATAAGGGAGAAGTAAAGAAAGAAACATTTTCATCGTTTTTTAAAATACCTTCTTGGTGCAAGAGTAAACCAATGAAAGTTGAGACAAATACTCCCCAAAATGGACCCCCCACCACTAAAACTGAAATAGCAAAGTCCCCCTCAGATTGTGGTAAAAGTGAACTGTCACCTCTTTGTGGAATATGTGGCCATAAGAATGCCAATAAAATCTCCCCTGGGGCAACCAAATCATCGCCAGTTAATACAAGTGACGGGGAAGAAGTCTGTTCCAAAATAAAATCAGAAAAATTGTCATCGGTCTGTGTCAACAATGAAGCATCAAAGAAATCAGAGATGCTCAAGTCCTCCATATCAACACCGGCATGCGGTGGAAAAGAGACCACCAAGGATGAAACAGATCACTTGTCTGTGGCAAGGAAGAGCCTCGAAAATTGGACCCAAACATTTTAAAAACTGAACAAACGTGTCCTCCTCCTCATAAAATGATAGCGGAAAAAGTCTGTCAGCGAATTCACGATTCAATACCACCACCATCATGTGTAGATAAATCAAAGTCAACCTGTCCGAAGGTGTCACTTAATTCGTCAAACTGTGAAGATAGCAATGCAAAAAAATTCTCAGAGGTTGAATATTCAAAAGCACCATTATGTGCAAATAGATCAAAATCCATCTGCCCAAAATTAGAAATGTCAAAATGTAAAGATGTTAAAAATAACACAGAATTAGAAAAACAAACGCATCCAAATATCGAAACATTCAAACATTCAGTGTCAAATGAAATTCCAAATAAATCCCACACTCAGAAGAGTAAGCCCGTCGATACCACCGCAAGTCCAACTAACGAAGATAAATGTCACCCGAAGAGCCATGACGCACCCGACTGCAAGTATCCAGAATCGCCTCGAGTGACATGTATGACAACTCGACAGGCCAAACAATTTAGCGAGTCTAAGGGCGGCTCTTGCGAGTCAACCATCTTGTGCCCCCCCAGAAAAGACCCCACCCCCAAAGCGCCTGTGTGCAAAACGCACCATAAATCTTTAGAGAAAATAATCAAGCAGACAGAATTGAAAGATCCCCCGTCTAAGTGCGGCGATGAAGGGACAGCTTCAAAAGGTGCAAAAAGACTGGAGAGGCCAAAGTACGAGCCGAGAACTCCGGACAAGGACAAGAAAGAGGAGAAAGATTTCTCGGCGCGGCAGTGGATGGAAAAATATGGACACAAGCTGAAGAAGATGGGGTGCCCGCCCGTGAAACCTACAGTCGCCGAAATCACCTGCGAGGTCGCTAAGAAGCCACAGAAATTTTTGCAGTGCAAGGAAGGTGTCGTGAAAGAACAGCCATCAATGGTAAACACAGGGAAAGAGGACAGTAAGAAGATTGTCGGTGAAAAGACTGATATGCGAGATGAAAAATGTGAACATGATTTAGCATGTCAGCAGTGCCAATGGGGAGATTATAAGCTACCAGGTAACAAAACATTGCTAGTTTGTTATAATATTTTTAGTTTAATTTTCAGGATGGATTTTTTTTAAAAGGTAACAATACACTTTATTTAATAAGCAATTACAAGAGCTGGCATTGGCTATATTTAGTCAATATAGGCCTTTTTTTTATAGGAAAGCGTATAACCTGAACGGGTAGGAAGACGTGGTGCTAAGTATTTTATAGGAAGAGCTATAAAAGTTACCAAATCTACTTTCTCATATTCATACGTCAAGACATGTTATCTACATTTGTCATTTTTATATATAACATCAATATCCATAAAATCACAGTCTGGAACCTTAGCTCAGTCGGTAAAATGTCTGTCTACAGAGATAGGAGTCCTAGGTTCGATTTCTGGTATGTGGTGAAAAATTTATCACTGGTGAAATGTGGTTTTACACTTTCACAATGATGAATTTACGGCGGGGGGCTAGTTGTTGTGTCTGTTCTAGATTTAAGTTAGTTTATAAGTCATGGGCTGATATTAGTCAGTTCAGAAAGTGCATGTTGAATGCCTCAAATAGATAAAGTATAAAATTACACCAATAATATAGGAAAATGTTATTGATGTCATCAACAATAAAGAGTATTTTCAATGGTTATTTATTGCCGGGAGGCATTTTACTGAACTGACATAGCCACAGGCTGGAAACAAGTTGATGTTATTTATTTTTAACACAGTTTTACTGGTTTGGGCTATCCCTTAAAAAGGTTCTTCCTATATAAATTGAACTATAGATGCCACCTGGCAACAAGACTAATTATTTATATAAGGATCTTTGGTATTCTGCCAATGATTTAGCTGTAAATCAATTAATGTCTCTCGACAGCCAAACAGCTTTGTAGAGAGATCATTAAAAAGAACCAAGGAATATCACTAAGGCAAAAATGGTAGAGTTTGATTCCCACTATAATTTTTAATTTCAATTGGGTTAAAAATAAGTTTATCTGAGAAATTAAATCCAGATTATAAAATGACCTAAAGGTATGAAAGAATCTATTATGTATGCTTTTAGTGAGGATCTAGATATTATATTCTGAAAATTGAAAAATGACATCTGGACATGGGAATCGAACCCGATACCTTTGGCTTGATATGCAAATGCTCTAACCACCGAGCTATCCAGGAATTGTCCCATGTCCAGGGCTATTCTTCAATCATATTTTAAGGCAGAGTCTATGATGGGCGTGCAGAAATCGTCGGCTACAAATGCGTGATTTTATTAAGCTATCAGATATTGTTGCTACTACAGAGTCAAAGGTGGCTGCATTATATGATAGCTTGTGATCTTAATAAAATCCCACATTTGTATCAAAAAATTTCCGCACGTCCATCATAGACTCTGCCTTAAAATACGAGTGAAGAATAACCCCGGGCACGGGACGATTCCTGGATACCTCAGTGGTTAAAACATTGGTGTATTAGACAAAGGTACTGGGTTCAACTCCCGTGTCCAGGTGTCATTTTTCAATTTTAAGAATAAATGTATGAAGCTTAACAATCAGATCATCTCGAAGTTTAAAGCCCAGTTGTGGTATAAAGTTGTGGTATACTCTCGAGCGCTTAGGGCATCAGTGTTGACCATTGTTCTACTGATTCTGGGTGGTCCAAGTGATCACCTATAGTATGAAGGTTTCAAGACCTAAGTTACCGAGGTAAATTAAATGCGCGAAAGCTGCAAATTAGGTTAGCACAAGTTCAATCAACCTGAATTTGGGTCTTAACTTAAAATGAATACACTTGGATATGTTTTTTTTCCTCTATTGTGGTTGCTTAGTAATGTGTGGATAAAAAAGGAAGGGGTAGGTCTTGTATGATGTGGCTAATTGTGGTAGACAAATGTGTGAAAAAGAGAAGCGTCAAGAGTTTGAAGAATAAGAGAGCATGTATTCCTCGGTGTATGGATATTGTTGAAGCGAAGAAAGTATGCAAGGATAGGGAACCACAGTAAAAGTTAGGATGGATTAGGTGCAGATTTGTTATTTTAGCTATATGCAGTTTCTTGCCTACCTCGTAAGGAAATGGCGTGATTAGGTATGTATGTTTGATATCCATTATTTTATTTTGTTCTAGAGTTGGGCCCTGATGGTGAGGTAATTAGGGCAGATGAGAAGTGGCCCTTCCAAAAAAAGGGACCGGAAACTGAGAACTAAAGAAATGTTACATCAAATGCAAGTTTATATTTTTGGAATAATCAACTTTGGCCAATCTACACATCTCATCCTTTTTATCAAACAAGAACTTTTCTTCAAGCTAATAAAATTTTATTTAAAATTATTTTTAAGTCAACAATGTTGTAAAAGCGAAAGTAAATACTGCCATAGTTGAATAATATTTTATGATTATATTAATGTTTTTGTATTGCTTTTAAAATCAGTTCATAAAATTTGTTAAAAAAAAATGCTATCAATTTTATCTCACATCTAGTCCAATTTTTATAGAGAAAGAGTTTTTATAAAAGCAACAACTTTTTTTTTTTTGCATTTAACATTGATAATCTCACATCTAGTCCAATTTTTATAGAGAAAGAGTTTTTATAAAAGCAACAACTTTTTTTTTTGCATTTAACATTGATAATTTTGTACTATATTATTATAAACGTCATGACGATCATGTGGCCGCTGTCTGTTGGCGAAGATAGTGCCAGCATTTGTGGATGGAGGATATCATGTGGTCAGCACAATGAACCCTCCGGCCGTTAATCTCAATTTTCTAGACTGAAGAGGCTAGGTTTTCGTTTAAGTAGCTCCTAATTTGTCCTCACAAAGGCTGGATTGACCCCATTTCAGACCCACTGCTTCACAGAAAAATCTGGAAGCGCCGGGGATCAAACACAGGGTCACTGTATCTGTAGCCAGGAACTCTGACCAATAAACTAATAATATCAAAGGTGATAGGAACAAATCACATGACGGTAGATCAAAATATGTTCAAGCTTACAAATAACAAGGCTCTTTCTATAAAAAAAATTGACTGTATTTTTACTTGTGCACATTTCAAAGGTATCTTGGAGTTGAAGAAAATGAATCAATTAACAATCAATCACTTTAAAAACAATTTATTTCATCTTTTACAAGATAAAATTTCATTTTATATGAACAAATATAGTTCTATACAAATTATTTACCAACTCTTCAGGAAATTTGGCACCAAGAGAAAGGCACCTTAACAGACCTTCTGACCTTAAGCTATAGGAAATTGCAGCTCTTTCTGCCGCTTCAAGTTACTATACACAAAACAAGATTCCAAATATTATATTATTCAAGAAAACAAGCAAATCAGAGATGCCACAACAAAAAAAAAGATTAAAAAAATGTTGACAATCTAACCTCCCACTTTCATTCTCAAGCTTTTCAAATAATTTGTTCATTGCTCTATTTACTAATCTATAGTTGAACACGCCTGATGATTTTTACAACTTTTCTTATGCATACTACAAATGGATTAGTCTTAGTACACATGTTTACTAAGTAACATTTAGCGGTTAATGTGAATAAACCACTTCAAATAAAATCAATATAATTGATATTAATGTTTGTAAAAATCTTGTTTTGTGTGAGAAGGCATTTAGCAGAATGTTTGACAGTAATATTTACTGTCAAAAGTATCCTGCTAAGCTTCAGTAAAATGAATTCCATTTTAATACAGTGTATCTTAATTTAGCAACAAATTTACAAATACTTTTCTAATTTTTTAATGTAGTTCACAGAAGCAAAATGGTATATTATAAATATAAATGTCGCAATTCATCGTTTTCGTCAATCCCAATTCTTAAATTCTGATTACTCAAGATTTACAATCACAATCCTTTTCAATGCATCCAACATCACATTAAAAGTATATTTTTTTATTTAAATACTGTAATACCTAAAAATTAAGACGGTAAAAAAAACGCAACTAAACATAACACCCATGTTCATATTCATAACACAAAGAGTCAAGTCTAGTACATTCACTATTTATCAGTATTAAGCGGTCATCTCTAAACCAAGCTGTTGAGAAGGGGAA
>CABFOV010010310.1:0-16596 GCA_902141375.1 Timema poppense
ATCCACCTTTCATATACCTTCTTCCAAATATAATACAATTACCTCATAAAGCGAAAAGAGGTTTTCCTTATTGAGTTATATCAAAGGGTAGAAACAGTAATGGATGAAACTCGAAAAAAAAAAAGTCATAGTCATTGCAAATTGAAGGTGCTTTTGATAGTTCAGAAGTGGTCCTTACCAAACACTATGTATTACATTTAGATGTGTGTTATTTTATATGATTTGACATAATTTAAAGTAGTTTGATATTGAATTATAAAAATAAACACATTTTTGGTTTGAATTAGAACTGTGCCATAAACTGTATTTTTTTAAACATTTAGAAAAATTATTTAACAAACGCTAATAAAATTACCCTTTCACAGTGATAAACTAACGGCTGGGGACTGTATGTTGTGCCCGCCCTAGTCTTAAGATAGATTAAAAGGCATATGAAGCTACGACAAGCCATAGGCTGGAAACAGTAATGGATGTAAAGTAATTTGTTGTTATAATGCATTAAATAAAACATTTATTCACGTTATAAAGTAAAGAATTTTGGTCTGATCATTATTTGCCCTATAAGAAGTATAAGAGTCCCAAAACAAATTCCAATATTGAGTTATAAATTTAATTAAGTTTTGAATTCAGGACCTTCTCAAATACTCAAATATTCGTAAAAACTCTAATGTCTCAATCCTAAAATATATTTTAAAACTGTGTTTTATATTTTGTAAGATACTCAAAAATAATAATTACCTTGTCCTCTCCAGATGTTGGTAAATCACAATGAAAAATTTATTTTAAAAATATATTTTAAAACTATGTTTTATATTTTGTAGGATACTCAAAAAGAAGAGAATTACCTTGTCCTCTCCAGATGTTGGTAAATCACAATGAACATTTGAAGGATTCTCTACCAGGAACAGAAAAATTATGAAACCACCAAAAGCTATTATAGCACCAGGAGCAATAAATGACACACCCCAGTTTGTCTCGACAAATTCGCCAGCTATCACTGAGCCCAAGATATTTCCAATCGATGTGTGAGAATTCCAGATTCCAAATATTAGACCTAAAGACAAACAAAAAATTGTTTAGACAACAAGATATAAAATGTATTAAATGGTACAAATAGGTCTACTTATAAAAAGATAATAAATAAATAAAATACCTCGTTTTTCTTTTCCAAACCATTTCCCTACTACACTAACTACTCCAGGCCATCCCGTGGTTTGAACAATACCAGCAAGTATCTGCAGAAAGAAAGACAAAAATAAAAGGCATGAACATAATTCAGTTTAGAGTTACCATCACAAGGCATGAGTATATTTCAGTTTTGGAGTTTTAAATTTTAGCCAACCTAAAACAAATTTGATTAAAATTTTATAAATAATGTATGCTTCATCTTGGTTGTAAAATCTGTTTAATCATGTTTGATTCCTAAGTTAAACTTCTTAGTCTATTGCACAAATATTTACTTATTTGAAATTAATTATGCCTTTCTTATATCATTTTCAATAAAAAGCTTTATTCCCTTTTTTATAGTTGGCCAGGTTTAGTAAAATTTTAAATGAGATATGACGTGGTCATATTTCCTTAAAAATGTTATTCTATAAAATAGTTGACACCACCTTTGATAAAATATGTGTTATTATAATGCATCACTTAAAAAAAATACAATATATATGATCAGAAAAAGTGACACCGATCATGCCAAACGTATATATAAATGGACTGTGAAAATTTAAAAATGATAGCAGCAAAGTAGTTACATTAATTAGAAGGAGAATCACACACTCAGGGCCCACACGGGCCAGGCAGAACCCACCAACATTTTTCTACAAAATTTTAGCATAGAAAATATTAAGTTTTTTCCTTTCTTTTTATTCTTTAAAATATTTTGGAAAATATATAAATATGAAGTGGAACATCATTTTCAACATGCAGTGAATTAATGGATTCGCAAAACAATATTCAATTCAAATTTATTCATTTCTCATTTCAAATGTAATGTGAGGAATGTACCAGTAGTGTCTGTGATTGAATAAAGAAGATGAGCAGGGCCTACTCTAATGGAGCTTCTCAAAGAAGCCACATTCAGTGTGAGGTTTCTCTCAAGGTTGTAATGATAGTGTTTTGGACCCCTCTCAAATATTTAAAAAGTTATGGATGAAGTGTATTTTTCTTTAAAGAACTGTATCTAAAATATCCTTTTAATACTTCATCCATGGAGACTCACGTGCTTTTAAAAATAATTTCATTATACTAGGTTTTAAAATGTATTTTTCTTTTATAAAGATCAACCCCATTGTATTTAGGAAAAGCATGTAATGTGCTGGCTCCCTCTACGCAAATGGGAAGCTGGCCTTCACAACATCAGGTTGCCAGGAGTTTTTCTATTAGTTAGTTTTAACACTGGTGACAAGGGGTCCAAGAGGCAAGGGGTATGTCATATATAATCCGCTTGTGCGTATGAATCCAGATAGTGATAGAGATAAAAACAGTTCGGTTCATCACGTGGCTTGTTAAAACAGTGCCGGTAATATATTAACAGAAATCGGTAATATAACAGTGAAGCATTAACATAAATCTACATAGCACACAGTACTCAGAACGCGGAACGTGTAATATCACACAAAAAAATCCATAATTTAACAAAAACTGTGTCATTTTATATCATAGCTTCAGTACCGAGGGTGTAATCATATAATAAATCATGTGCAACACCATTTATTCATTTCATAATTAAAAGTATCATATATAATCAAACCACATCACCGTGTACAAGTGCGCAGTAAGGCATGTATGTGTCATCATAAAACCCAGATATTATTATAAATAGTGCTCAATCACAGGGCAATATCTCAATATAAAACTGTATCACTTTAATTGGCGCCATATTACGGGTCAATATAAAATATCTCAAAAATAAAATTCTGTGTCATAATTGGCTCCCAATCGCGGGGCATCATTAGCAATAAATTCAATATCATCATAATTGGCACCCATCGTGGACCAATATCTTCATAGGGTCAATCCCTCTACTATTACAGTGTGAGCTTAACACTAGTGAATGGGGCCATATTGAGCTGGCCCGGTATACGATAAAGGTGGTCTATATATTGATTTGTTGTCGATGCATAAATGAAATAGGCACTTTATTAAAAGCTCTGTTTTCTTCACTAAGACTACAAGAAAAACTGGAAATTAAATGGTTAGGAGCACATCGGCCTAATGACTTTACATTTATGCAGGTGGATAACCAGAAAAAAACTTTTTCTAATGCGTGGTTAACTGTGAGTGAAGAAAAAGAGAGGTTATTTTGTTTTTATTATTTGGTGGTGAGTGGTTGTGGACAACAGTAGGTTGTAAGGATCTTAAACATTTAAGTAAAGGAATTAAAAAACACAAGGAATGTGCAATTAATTTTGAAAATGCCTTTAAGTTTAAAACATTTGTAACAGTAAATAGTGCCTCAAAGATAGATTCCAGAGTCAAAATTTCAGTCCAAAAAACACAATTAACAGGTGTCGTAAAATAGGCATATATTATGCAGTTTTATAGAATTCTTAAAGTACTGTGGTACTCATAAACTGGCATTATGAGACAGAAAAGTAATGTCATCACTTGGTAAGTTTAATTCAAAAGCTATGTCATTGTATTCTTTCTTAGTGTATATGTGTTTAATGATTTTGTAATTTTAATGATTTTTAAAAATTTGGAAAAAATTAAACGAATTTAATATGTTAGCACTTAGTGAGAAAATATCATTACCTACCCCCCTCCTCCCCCCCAAAAAAATAAAGATCACGCTCCGCCACTGCACACACTTATACTATAGTTAAAGTATGTGAATTTTGCCATGAGATGAAATATTCTGTTCATACTGTAAAATTAAATATGTAATTGCTTCGCACATCCAGGTAAAAGTAATTTGACAATTAAAATTGCTTCGCACGTCGTGGTAAAAGTAATTTGACAATAAAAATTTTATAGAGCAATTTTAACAAGCTATAAATAGTGATTCAATGATTTTAGATCATTAAAGCTCACAAGATATACAGGATCAAAATCTGCATTTTATTTTTGTGTACCATTGTTAAGGTAAAGTAATTAATGTATGGAGCTGAAATTTGGTATAACTAGACATGCATATGAGGTGTACACAAATAAAGATTTATAATATGTTAAAGAAAAACAATTTTTAATGTATATGCTAATTAAAATTGGTAAAACTATGACATTTCTTAATCACATACAAATGTTTTTCTTTCTATACCCTGATAATGTGATTTTATCTCATTTTGTAGTACACAATGTTGTCAAAATTAGTTTGGATTTTTTTACATGGCTCTTATTGATAGTTTTATTAATGTGTTTGAAATAATCAAGGAAAATATCTATTTGAAGAATTTCTCGTTTTGACTTTATCAACTGTAAATACAGTGCCAACTAGCAGAACGTAATATGCCAAGGATAGGGTTCCCTTGCCGCAACTCGCGTCTGCAGGCAGCGACTGAACTGATTTCCATAGTTTATGTGACCAGTTCCTTTGAGGCAACTGCAAATGGTGACCAAAGTGCACAATCAGTGTTTCTAGATTTCATATGCATCCAAACTTCTTCGAGAGCAGTCTGGTCACAGATGTGCCACCGAGAAAACATGTTTTTTACTAGAGTTGTAAATTTGTTTTGTGTTTGATTGTGCTGGAACCCAAATCTGTAATCTGCCGGTGAGAGTTTCGGACTACAAATTCAGAGGTCTTGGTTTAGATCCCCGTCACTTCCAGAATTGTTCTGTAAAGCAGTGGGTCTGGACTGAGGTCATACTCAGCCTCGTTAGGATAAATGAGGAGATACATGAATAAATAGGCAGCAGTTCTGGTGTATAAAAAATATATTTATGACCAGTGTTCATTGTGCTGATCATTGTGCCACACTCTAACTGAAAATGTTATCACTATGATCGCTTTCAATGGCGACTGCTCGGTTGGTATGGCTTGAGCGTGGACTTGAGCCATGGAGTTTGATTAGGCTAATAATAAAAATAGTCCAAAATTTCTCCATAGAAGAGTACAAAAGTTTAATTGATGTGGTGGCAAAGAACTCCTTAAGTTTTCATCAGGTCATCTTTCACTAGACTCAAAATGAAGTTGAACTTTGGAAAATTGAGGCGAAAGAATTTTCTCAACTTCTTGTCATTCTTCAATAGGTGCTTGTGTATAACTTTGGAGGAGAAACCTTCATCAGTACGTTAACTGAACATGGGACTAGTTTCATTTTTAAGTTTGTAGCTGTTCATAATCTTTTCCATGACGATTTCATTATGCTTTTCTTCTTTCAACAAAATTTAAGTAAAAAGTAGTTGATTACACTGGCTAAGTGTCATAGTTCACACTTACACTCTACCAAAATAGCAAAAAGAAACATTAAATAAAATACAAATGAAAAATCCTCATAACTAAGGAACAATCTGTACTACACAAAAAATGACCCACGATTGGCGACCAACCAGACGATTCTAGAAAAACACTATAGCCTGTGTCTGCAACTCACCACCTTACTTCTGTGGTCACAGGTGAGTCACACCAAGGGAATCCTTCCTTTATATGGTCTGTGTGCTGAAATGGGCTGATACATAGCTACTTTTTATCTTTTCCAAAATAACTCCCCTAACCCCATATACGTTAAATTCCCTGAAAAGATGTTAAAGGTTCAAAAGATCTTAGTAATTTTTTATTGTTGAATGACCTTAATTGATTGGATTTCATCATGTTCTTTAATAAAACTCACATTTTCTGTAATATAAATGTTTAAAAAAAATTGGTAAAATATATTATTTTATAAAACATTGTTGATGAATTGTCAAAGTTTCATTATTTATTTTAATTACAGAACTTTTATTTTATAAAGTTAATACCAGTGTGTAATACTTTATTAAGGAGTGGATGTGTGCTTCTGTAGAATAGTGGGTATTTATTTAATAAGTTTATAAAATGGCTGTTAGAGGACAGGTTATTTTGTGATGTTTTGGTTATTAAGTTGTTTTTTATACCAATATAAGTCCTCATTAATGGTTAAGAATATTGTAAGGGGACTAGTCGTTGTCTTTGTAGCCTCTTTGTATGTAGCGATGAAATGTCAACTTCGCAATGAGCATCAAAAGCAAGTGCCTAAATGTTCATATGCAAGCTGAAATTTATCTTAGGTATGTGCTCATTTCCATTATCTCTATAGTTCTTATGTATAGACCAATTTAATTGTTGTTATGAAATTCTTAGTGGTTCTAAAATTGCAGATCTTTTACTTTAACCTCCTAAGGGCCGGTCTTATAACTACCGGATAAATATTGCTATTGGGAGGTTAAAGTTATCTACCAGATAAAAAATATCAGCCACTTTAATATTTTACGCGTCTTATGAACTGAATTTATCTGTAGGATATATATATTTTTATTCAGACCACACAAGGTTGGTACTGTTTTACTGGTGTGCGCATGCATAAAGCCTTGCTGATAGCGCTAAAACCTAGCGAGTGATGAGAACACTCAATATTTGTTAAATAATGGCAGCTAAACGAGTGCAAGGAAACAGATGGTGTCACATGGGCAGAGAAGCTAAGTTGTCTTACAAGTACTAATTTTGGTGTCTGCTAAAATGTGGGCAATAGTTGGGTACCACGTTAACAAAATTTCATTTATTGTACTCTCATCTTGATAAGTTGTTCTTTTATAAATATAACTCTACAAATAACTTGCCAGTTTATATAAAAGTGTGAATTAAAGTTTCTAACTTTATATAATTAGAGCCCGGGCCTGTGCTTACTAAACACATGAACCAAAATTTTAACCTAAAAACAGATTCTGATAGGCGAAACCTCATTAAAAACAACGCGTCACTATGGCAACAACCATTTTAACTTCCAAATGAAAGTTATCATGTACTTAAACCTCCTGATAAAAATGTGATGAATAAATACATTTTATCTGGCAGATAAATGCTATCTGGCAGTCATAAGACACACTTTTAACCTATCCACCAGATATAAATATTTATCTACCAGATTAATATTTATCCAGGAGTCATAAGACCAAGCCTAAATAGTTAATTTTATTGTTGTTTTGTGTTCTCATTATTGCAGTCTTTCATTGGCATTTTTATTTGTTTGCGCAGCCATTTTAATTTCCTCTCCCATAGTTCTGAGGGCTATTTTGTTTGACAGTAATTTTGCTCCTGGTAGGTTAAGATCTGAGTAATTGATGTTTATTAGTAATAATACATTAAGTTTTTAAAAAAAACCTTTAACAAGGCAAATGAATATGTAAGCAAATTCACTATCTTTCCCAGATTGATGAAATTTATGTTTGATAAAACAAATCAAAGTGAAGAAGAGTTTATACTTTGTCTCAAATACTTCTGCAACTTACAAAGTTTTTTCATGAAAGGGGTTTCCAAAATAGTCCAAAATTCTATTTTTTATTTAGTTAACTAGCACAAAAAGAAAGAAAAAAAAGATTTGTTAGACAACCAAAATGTAAATCAAAACAAAATTTTAAGTTCCTATTTTCCTTCAGTTTTTTATTCAAGTCATATTTTTCCACTATAGTCTGGTTAGGCCTGTAATAGCTACATGTTTTCTATTCAGATGTTAATATCAGAGTACCTTGTTTTGATGAAGTCATTCCTCATTTTACCAGAATTTGCTAGATTTATTCATTGCTGATGGTTTTAATAGGAGTTAGGCTAGTCTGAGTATTTGAAGACATTCCTATTGAATACGTATCAAGTAAGCTCCAAGACATATATTATTCAATGGGTTTCCCCACAAAATTTTTAGAAATGCAATGATTACTTCATAATACAGTGATATAACTTCCTTTACAAATACCTCTAAATAGTATATTACCTTTGTAATAAACAGTTTAAATCTCCCCTAAGAAATAACATATAATGTTACGGCAAAATGCCTATTTAATAAGGGACATGATTACTGCTCAAGACACATATTTATTCATAAAAATATTTTTGTAGTGAAAAAAAAAATTGCAAACTCTAATCCATGTATTTTGCCATTAAAATGTTTTATATGCCATTGTATACCGTGCAACGGCCACCAAAAGTTGATTGCTGTTAGCTCAAGAGCCTACAATTCGTCACCCGAGAATGCAAGTGTTCTATGTCCAATTTTTCACTTTTGTGTAAAAGAGCATTGAAGTTTGACCTTGTGTATAAAACCAATGTTACTAGAAGACAACTCGAGCTTGTATCTTCTTAAGTAATTATTTAATAGTCTCAATTTCACCACAGGTGGATCATATGCATTCTAAATAAACCTATACACCAAATATCTCAAATTTAACAATTTTGGAGATAGAACACTTGCATTCTCGGGTGACGAATTGTTAGTTAATTTCTTTAATAGAAATGAATCTTGAAAATAAATTCAAGTTGACACTAAAAAAAAAGGTTATACTTTGGATTTTTTTAGGCCATTGGCAAATCAATGTTTTTATTTTTCTCAATAAAACTTAATTATTTCAAACATAAAATTTCCTCACTATTTCGATATCAAAACTTTTTTCTTTGTTTTTGTCATTCATGTGTATGTAATGTTTTTCAGCAGTGTTAATTTTAATACTGTTTTTTTAAACTTTTATACATCTGGATAATCTTATTGCTTATATAGTAAAGTACTGTACACATTGCTTTTATTTGCATATTGTTCTTTATAAATACTAGACAGTAAGCTATGAATTTTATGTGTGTCATGATCACCTTGATTATAATATTGTAAAATTCAGTGTTGTAATGATTTTTGTACAATACTTATTTACATTAGGCTTATATAGGTTCATTAAACTATGTAAGAGAAGCACAATTTGTTTCCCCAAATAAGGAACACGTTTTAGTTTTTGAAAAAAATTCCTAGATGTACACTAATTAGAGGTTTTACTGAAATATATTTGCTTTTAATGTAAACCTGGAACCATGAAGATATAGAAAGTTATGAAACTCGTTAGCCATTTTACAAATATATGATCATTTAATTTTTATGGCTACACTTACTCTGTATTCAAATATTGTATATATAGGTGCCATGGTATTTAAAACTAGATTAAACACAAACTCAATTCTATTTCTCAAACTAAGCTCTTTTAATAAAAGAAAGTTTCTTCAACTGTCAGTAAACAAATGACCTTACATTTATCATAATTACACGAAGGTCTGAAGTGCACAATTTTTGGATTGACTATTTCAGAAAACGTCTATGATGTTTTTCTTTTTAGCATCAATTTAGAATCCAATCCAATCCAATCCAATCCAATAGTAAAATATTTCAGAAAACATTTAACACATTTTAGGTTTATTAAAACAACTAATGTAATAAATAGGATTTATTTCAAAAGGTGAAAAATCAAATAAAGATCACACCACCTTTTTAATCACAGCTATTACCACACATCATTCCTTTGCAACCTGTAAATCAAATTAATTTCTCTATCCACTCTACCACTTAAAAATGGTTTCCAGTCTGATTATATTAATTTGGTTTAAATTAGGAGGGATCGCCAGCACACTTACCTAGGTGATACTGGAGTAGAAATTGTTTAGATATAACACTAAAAAACACATAAACACATTTTTAAGGACAAGCTTTCACTGTCACAGACAGCTTCATCAGGTCAGGAGAGTAGACTGATGCTTTTGGTTGAACTGTAAGGTTGACTGTCCACAGCTGACTGTTTTTCAGTTATGACATCACTGTCTAGATAGCAGCACTAGGAATAATGTTATATTGAATCTAATAATAAGTGTGCTGGTAGGAAGGAGAGGAATTATCTAAGGTTGAGGTTGGGGGCTTGTCTGGATTTGATGATATATTGATGGGCCAGTTCCCATATCCTTAATTGTGAAGGGTTGCTCATTCTCTTTCTTAGTGTTTCTGTTGTGAGACCAATGTACTGTGCTTGACACTGGTTGCATTCCAGTTGGTAGATGAGGTTTTCAGAATCACAAGCATGGTGGTCTTTTAAAGGATAATTTATTTTAGTTATTTTGCTGGAGAATGAATTTGTTGGTTTATGTATTGTGCAGGTTTTGCAGGGGGTGCGGTTGCAGGGAAAGGAACCTGATATTTGTTTGGGTTCGGGTTGAATAGTGGGGCCCGGCAGTTTGGGTTTAACAAGTAAGTTGCTCTCCTGACCTGATGAAGCTGTCTGACAGTGAAAGCTTGTCCTTAAAAATGTGTTTATGTGTTTTTTAGTGTTATATCTAAACAATTTCTACTCCAGTATCACCTAGGTAAGTGTGCTGGCTATCCCTCCTAATTTAAACCATGATTTAGCCTAGTGCTCTATACCACATAACCTTAAATTATATTAATTTGTTAATTATGAATTTTATATTTGAATTTTGAGCTAAGCCCATCGAGTATGAATCTAGGATTTATATGGATTTGATATTTAGAATGATACCAAATCTTCCAATTAAGATTCAAAATTTTGAATCAAATTCAAATCTTAGAATCCGATTCAAAATTTTGAAGGTTCGCACAGACACATAATTCATCAATTTTGTTGAAAAAACTAAACAAAAATGTTTTAATTGGATGAGTGTGTCATTAAATGTTACTGTTTGGAATTTTACTGTGTTAAAATCTTCTTTATTTGGTTGTTCAAAGCACTATGAATAAATTGTTCTTCATAGGATGAATTAAGGACATGGGAGGTGAGTTAATCAAGGGGGCAGTGACCCGAAAAAGTTAAGGAACCAATGAGTTTAAGAAATGTTCAATGACTAAAAGCAAATTTTACTTCGAGTCAAACAGGTGAAGCAACATTAGTCTTCAGATTATATGAACAGGGATAAGGTACAAGCAAGACAATACAAAATGAAACCTTACTTGTCAAATTGTGTATAACTGTAAATATTAGATTTTTTGAACTGTTATATTGAAATATATGTTGCAATTCCTTAGCAGTTTACTTATTAAGCATGAAAAATATTTGATCCAGGTGAGTTACCCATAGATATTAATAAAAATATTATGAAGTTTAAGTTATTATTATTTATTTTAATTTGTGGAATGAAATGGGTCAGAATATTGAAGGCTGAAAAGCACAAATTACTAAGAACATCCTAACATAAATAGATAGTTGAGAAAAAATTAAATTTTCCTATTTAAAAAAATATATTATAAGCCACACAATATCATTAACAATAATTGAACTAAACAAATGCCTTTTTTAAGTTTCTGTAAGTAACAAACATTATTGATCATAAAATGTAATTAAAAAAAAATACCAAGTGGTAGTTAGAAAAAATAATAAAAATATTAGTCCAACAAATAAATGTGGCATATTTAAAAAAAGTTTAATATTGATGGAAAAATTCTCACCTGTATTATCACAAAGTACCATATACTGTGGATTGATAATGAGTAGGCCAGTCCAAACAAATAGCTAAAGATTCCTGACATGATCATGCCAAAAGTGAGGAAGTATCTAAGGTTTACTCTCTCAGCTACATATCCACTGAAAATATATGAATCATTAAAACACATCCTTATGTAATTTTAAACAATATATTTGATATTAAAACACATCCTTTTTAAACTAAAAGCCACACATTATAATAATGTATTTAAATCAAATATTTACATTTTAAATTATATTCAAAACAATATGAATAGTTTGTCAAAATAATTGTTATTGATTAGTTGTATGGATATTACCAATAATTTAATGTACCCATAAAATCTTAACAATTACTTTCAAACTACTAACACATCAC
Organism: Timema poppense; assembly: GCA_902141375.1. NCBI lineage: Eukaryota > Metazoa > Arthropoda > Insecta > Phasmatodea > Timematidae > Timema > Timema poppense. The sequence continues at coordinate 11,774 of CABFOV010010310.1, forward strand.
AAATAAGGTTACATCAATTAATGTTTACAGCCTTTGTCCTGGGTCAGTTTTTTATTCAAGTGATAGATTTTTCCACCACCGGCTGGCTAGGCCTGTCGTAGCTTTGTATGCCTTATATCTATCTTAAATCTAGGACAGGCACAAAATCCAGTACTCGGCTGTCAATTTATCAATGTGAACGAGTAAATCCATATTTTCATCAATGATAATACAAATAAGGTAAGTTTATTACTATACCTATGTTTCTATGTTTCAGCCTTCAACTCAAGATACATCAAAATGGTTTTATAAAATAGTATGTTTACTTAAAAACGATTGTTTCAACTAATTATTGTGTATAGTTTAGTGTAAACATTCAAAATTTTAATACAAAAATAACTAACAAACCATTTTATTTCTTAGGTTTTGAAAAATTAAATATGAAAACGTTTGGTTGTAATGGTGAATGTATGTAATAGGGCTAAGAACTGGAGTGTTTACATTTAACTGATTTAGCAAATGAAAAATGATTAATTTCTCTAATGATTTTATTTTTGAGAGACTTTTCAGATTGGTTACAACTCTGTAATTGGTTACAAACACCTACCACCTACCACCACTACTACAAGAGCTATCTCAGAGTTTCTATTGGAAAATTATCATCAAATAATATTAACATGTTTTGTCTCTTGTATGTAAATTAAATATTTACTTACCTAAAATACATGGCTATGGCATAAGCAAACAAGAAAGATGAGTCTACGGCACCAAGCAGGGTAGATGAGTCATTTCCATCTATAAACAAATATATTGATTAGTGTATTTGTCAAATAAATATTTACAGCTATGTAATTATTAAATCAAAGCTTATCCATTTAAAATACATTTGAGTTTCTTTAAAATCTACACAATCAGTTATTTATTGAAGTATATAAATAAATTAACAAATATATTAAAACTAATTAATGGGTTAAAACCAAATACTTACATTTACAATCATAACTCTATAAATGAAAACATATAAAATAAATGACACAAGATTGTTAAATGTACAAATATTGTTGACTATAAGATATTTAGAGCTATATTTAGAAAATGAGTAAAATAAACATAGATATTAAAAATAAATTATGCTTGCCAATATTTTTATAGCCTCATATATATATTTGAATTAGCTTTTGCAATTAGTGTTGGATGGGGATAAAAACCAAGAACATATTTTAAAATATGGGTTAGTTTCAGGGTTGTTATGTTTAAACACCTTGTTTAGAACATGTTTTAAACTAAAGACGTGTTTAAAACAGATTTGTTTAAAAACTTTTTTTTAATGTTTTGAACATGCTTTTTAAAGTCTTCAATTAAACAAAACTAAAATGAAACAAACGTTTATTTAATACAAAATTGAAAATTCCCTTATCATAATTAAAGAATAAGTTGTCAACATCCCAAATTATAATTAGAAGAAATGTATGCTTATTCTTATTTAGTATCTAGGTTTGGTACTCAAAATTAAGAACAAAACTTTACATTATAAGCCTGTAGATAGAATGTTTTAAACATTTTTCTACGGTTACAATATTTTAAATGTTTTAATTAATTAAATTTAATCAAATCAGACATTTTATTTTTATAAAATTGTTGAGGATCTACTTTAAATATAATATCAAAAGAGTAATTTGTTTATTTACTACTTAGTGCTCAAAAAAATGCCACAAGTTTAGATGCTTTTTCTGTAACTAATCTATGTCTAATTTTCGAATGTATTATGCCAAAGGAAGAAAACAGCCGTTTAACTCCCAGATGATGCTAATGCACTGTGCACTTGCTTGACAAAGTCCATCATTTTTGGGCTCGCACTGTTTTCTAGTGCTAGCTACCATGTTATTGGCTCTAAATCTTCTAGAACATATTTCAAAAACAGATAATATTTGAATGGAGCACATTTTGCCCGATATTTTATTTTTTATGTTAATAAAATTGGGTGATATGAATCCATATACTCTATAGCAATCTTTGATTGCTCTTGACTCATTTTTATTCCTCTAAACCATGGATCCAAAAGGTTTGCTAAAAAATGGTAAGGTGTCATTGCCATGTCAAAACGTTTTTGAAAGTGACTAAATTAATATTCAGTTTCGCTTTCAACTTCAAACACTGTTAGCAAAGACAGCCATATTTCAGCTGCTTTGCCAATGGTGCATGTATCACACTGTACTTTGTCTAAAGCAACAGCCACTTTTTTTAACTTTACCCAGTAATCTTGAGCATTTGCTTTAATATCTATATTATTAATTTTGGATGCAATATTTACATCAATTGCAGCTCGATTTTCACCACATCTTTTGACAAAATGTACCAATTTTCAAGAAATGACTCTTTGCAGTCAGCCAGTGTATTCCAACTAATATCATGAGGCAGAATAAGTGATTTTACTTCAGCTTGTTTACTTAACTGAAGAAAAATGTGAATTTATTAAACATTTTATTATTTTCTTGGTATGTTCTTTAATCCCAAGAGCTTCTATTTCATGTGCAAATAAATTCCGCAAATGTGCAGAACATCCGTAGGTTATTATATCTTGTAAGCCAACACTCTCAGAATTTCCAACTCATGTCTCATTTTTGCCATATTAGCAGCATTATCTGTTGAAAAACTATGAACTGTGCAGCCATATTGCTTACAGTTTTTTATGGAATTTTCTGCCACGCGCAACAAATATTTTTTTAAAGCTATATAGATACACAGTATTTTTTTAGTAAATAATGTTTTATGCATTGTTTACCACATGTTTTAAATAAATAATGTTTTATTTGTAATTAAAAACATGTAAAAACACTTTTCCTCTATTGCAAAAAATAGCATGTTTAAAAAAAAAGTTTAAAACAAAAAAAACTGTCTCATGTGAATCTTTTTAAAGAAACATTTTTTTTCAACCATGGTTAGTTTGTATAAAATATTGATCTAAATGACTCCATATGTGTGTAAATAAATAATAAAAGAGTATCACATATAAAATGATAGCATGGAAATAAAATGTAGAAATGAATACATAAGTTTTTATCAATAATCACTATGGTACAAACAACTTTTTTTCATGAGATGCATCATTTTGAAAGTGTATTAACAAAATAGTGAGTAGAACTCTATTCATTGTTCTAAAGAATTGCATAAACAGTAAACTGAATGTGTGTGTGTGTGTGTGTGTATGCACATGTATGCACATGTGTGCACATGCGTGCGTGTGTATGTGTATAAACTTTTGGTATTTAATGTCCAATTTCAGTATCAAATAATTATACCAGCACGTTACAAACTAACTTTTAATTTTAAGAAGGACACAACACCAAGTCCCGCTGCCATTAATTAATCTCTGTGAAAGGGCAAGGCCCTGTTTCCTAGGTGATAAATTTTTCGGCCATGATGGGAACTAAACGTAGGACCATTAGCTTAGTTGTAAAACTCACAAACGATTGAGCTAAGGTATTTTATTAATATTGAACCCAATAATATTAGGAGAGAAATTTAAAAATAAACAAAAACATTAACCTATAATGCGAATGGGAAGTCAGTGTGTGGAAAAACAGTCCCCAGTGGAGAAGGTTATGTTATCAGCCAAATACTTATTGGTGGCAAAATCTTCATAAGATTTATCAAATAAAAGCATCCTTTATTGGAATTTAAACTTGCACCCAAGATTCTAAAAAGTAATTTTATGATGGGAGTTAAAAGTATTTTCATTGCAAATGATGATTCAAAATTTAGACAAAAGGATATTTGTATTTAAAAAGTATTTTCTTTAAAATTAATGAGATCCTCTTGCATATAATTTAACTCAATATTAACAGGTCTCTACCCAGACTGTAAATAAGTTATGAGTGGTCAAAAACTAGATTACATGTTTCTCTTTATCTAAGCATGATATCTGATAAATGCAATATTTTAAGGCTTCATCTTTCTATCTCTTTCAGTCCAACCACAAAGAGCACTTAGTTATCTAATGACATAGTATAACAATAAATTTTAAGTAAATGAATCAACATTCACCTGGAGAGGGTGGTAAACAACACACTCAGTTCACCCATTCATTGTGGACTCTCAGCCTCTTGGTTTAAAGTCATTAGTAGAAAAATGCTACAACAACCCTCCTGGTGGTATTAATGTAATTGTGTGCAACATTAATTATGCTAGTTTCTTTGTTGTTGTTATTATTATTATTCCACTAAAAATCTGACAGGTTGTTTTAAAACGTATCTATCTGTTTTAATGAGAATATTATTTGTTCATGGATTGTTTTATTTGCTGACATCTTTAATATGAAACATAAAATAAAATTCTTAATCTATTAAAATAACTTTCAGTAATTTTTTTCTGCACCACATCTTACTACCCATTTGGGTTACATGCTTAATTACTTCTTATGCTAATGGTTTTAAGGATTAGGAACGTTATATATTTAGAGGAAGTGTAGCCCCATTTTTGTGGAGGTTGGAAAACCATTTTGGGGGAAAACCTAAGTACACCCAACCAAGATTCAAACCTCGATCTTCCTGTCATCGGTAGTCTAGTCTATTGCAAGAAAAGCTGGTGCTTTCAGTATTGTTTATCATAATAATAGACTGAACAGTTATGTTAACTACCCATTTTGGCAATGTATTGATTACTATGACAATGTCAAAAGGCAATATCTCTTAAAAGTGTTTCCAGCTTAAAGCCCCTAGATGTGCATTTAATATCAAAATCATATAATTGATTATGCTATGTTATTGAATAACCTTTAAACTTTGACAAAGAATGTGAGTGAGTACTTCCCTTAATCTATTACAAGTAATGTTAGTTGCTCTCTC
>CABFOV010010312.1:0-16594 GCA_902141375.1 Timema poppense
ATTTTTAATGATAGAAGAAATTTAAATAAAGCATTTCACCCAAACAGGTACTTGAAATCTGGTTCAAAAATAATTTATTGGTTGGTTAACTCCTGAGTCCCATTTTACCTCCATAGAATTCCCTTTTCGACTAGGTATTAAGTGTTCACCAATAATCACAACATTGTTTATGTGAAATGGCAATGTTTGTGTCAACAGACCCAGTTTGTCGAACATGGTAGTTTGTTGACTACTTCCCCTTAAACACACAAATTATTTGGATAGCTAGTTTCCTGTGGTTTAAAAAGTTAACATGACCTTAATAACAGTTTTATTTTATAAATTATTTAACGAACACTTTATTTACCTACTTATCATATAAGTATATGACTTAATACTTTAATTTTATCACAAATAGACATAACATCCTGTATCCTGGACGTCAATTGATTACTGCAAAAGGAGAAACCTTGATTTCAGAACATGATACAGAACATGATGATATACTTATAACTTATATCTTCTTCCAACAGTTCAACTAACTATTTTCTATTGTGATCTTTAAACTAACTAATATGCCTCTGATACGTCATTTGTAATGGTTATCCCGTCATAGATATAAAGAAATTCGCATAAAAGTGTAGGAATGTGGTATCGAAAGAAAAGTATCGATAGTGTACTAATTAAAAGTATCGCAAGAAAGATATAGACACCGTACTAGTATCGAAAGACAATTATAAATAATAGGAAGTATTGGTATCGACATTTTTATCCGGAATATTATTTTTTATCTAGTATTAATAATTTATTACCTACTTCGGTGGCCGTGTCGTTTCGTGTTGGACTAGACTGCTGAAAACGGGGATATAGGGGTTCTATACCATTAGGGTGCACTGAAGGTTTTTCCCTAAATGGCTTTCCACTCTCCCGCCACGCAAACGTGGGTGCATTATATCTAAATTAAGCCTTTCCCATCCTTGACCCATTAGTGTAATTAGTAGGCCTACATTGGCGTATAACCTGAACTGGTATTAAGGGTGGTTGCATGCCGAGTAGCTCGCGCATCACTCTTCACTCCTATCTTCTCACATCACTCCTGTCCTCGCACATCACTCCTATATTCGCACATCACTCTTCACTCCTATCTTCTCACATCACTCTTCACTACTATCTTCGCACATCACTCTTCACTCTTATCTTCGCACATCACTCCTATCTTCACACAAGATAGGATAGAAGATAGGATTGATGAGTGATGTGCGAAGATAGAATTAATGAGTGATGTGCGAAGATAGGAGTGAAGAGTGATGTGCGAATATAGGAGTGATGTGCGAGGACAGGAGTGATGTGTGAATATAGGAGTGATGAGTGATGTGCGAAGACAGGAGTGATGAGTGATGTGTGAATATAGGATTGATGAGTGATGTGTGAAGATAGGAGTGATGAGTGATGTGCGAGGATAGGAGTGATGAGTGATGTGCGAATATAGGATTGATTAGTGATGTGTGAAGATAGAATTAATGAGTGATGTGAAAAGATAGTAGTGATGAGTGATGTGCGAAGATAGGAATAATGAGTGATGTGTGAAGATAGGAGTGATGAGTGGTGTGCGACGATAGGAGTGATTAGTGATGTGCGAAGATAGGAGTGATGAGTGATGTGCGACGATAGGAGTGATTAGTGATGTGCGAAGACAGGAGTGATGAGTGATGTGCGAAGACAGGAGTGATGAGTGATGTGCGAATATAGGATTGATGAGTGATGTGCGAAGATAGGAGTGAAGAGTGATGTGCGAATATAGGAGTGATGTGCGAGGACAGGAGTGATGTGTGAATAATAGGAGTGATGAGTGATGTGCGAAGACAGGAGTGATGAGGGATGTGCGAATATAGGATTGATGAGTGATGTGTGAATATAGGAGTGATGAGTGATGTGCGAAGATAGGATTGATGAGTGATGTGCGAAGATAGAAGTGATGAGTTATGTGCGAAGATAGAAGTGATGAGTGATGTGCTAAGACAGGAGTGATGAGTGATGTGCGAATATAGGATTGATGAGTGATGTGCGAAGACAGGAGTGATGAGTGATGTGTGAATATAGGATTGATTAGTGATGTGTGAAGACAGGAGTGATGAGTGATGTGCGAAGATAGGAGTGATGAGTGATGTGCGAAGATAGGAGTGATGAGTGATGTGCGAAGACAGGAGTGATGAGTGATGTGCGAATATAGGATTGATTAATTGATATGTGAAGATAGGAGTGATGAGTGATGGGCGAAGATAGGAGTGATGAGTGATGTGCGAAGATAGGAATAATGAGTGATGTGCGAAGATAGGAGTGATGAGTGATGTGCGAAGACAGGAGTGATGAGTGATGTGTGAAGATAAGAGTGATGAGTGATGTGCGAAGACAGGAGTGATGAGTGATGTGCGAATATAGGATTGATTAGTGATGTGTGAAGATAGGAGTGATGAGTGATGTGCGAATATAGGAGTGATGAGTGATGTGCGATGACAGGAGTGATGAGTGATGTGTGAAGATAGGAGTGATGAGTGATGTGCGAAGATAGGAGTGATGAGTGATGTGCGAAGACAGAAGTGATGAGTGATGTGCGAATATAGGATTGATTAGTGATGTGTGAAGATAGGAGTGATGAGTGATGTGCGAATATAGAATTGATTATTGATGTGTGAAGATAGGAGTGATGAGTGATGTGCGAAGATAGGAGTGATGAGTGATGTGCGAAGACAGGAGTGATGAGTGATGTGCGAATATAGGATTGATTAGTGATTTGTGAAGATAGGAGCGATGAGTGATGTGCGAAGATAGGATTGATGAGTGATGTGCGAAGACAGGAGTGATGAGTGATGTGCGAATATAAGATTGATTAGTGATGTGTGAAGATAGAAGTGATGAGTGATGTGCGAAGATAGAAGTGATAAGTGATGTGCGAAGATAGAAGTGATGAGTGATGTGCGAAGATAGGAGTGATGAGTGATGTGCGAAGATAGGAGTGATGAGTGATGTGAAAAGACAGGATTGATAAGTGATGTGCGAAGATAGAAGTGATGAGTGATGTGCAACGATAGAAGTGATAAGTGATGTGCGAAGACAGGAGTGATGAGTGATGTGCGAAGACAGGAGTGATGAGTGATGTGCGAAGATAGGAGTGATGAGTGATGTGAAAAGACAGGATTGATGAGTGATGTGCGAGTTCCTCGGCATGCACCCACTCTAAGACGCGGTGCTAAAAAAAATCGCGATTTTTGCATCATAATAATTGTATTTTTATTTTTATTTAAACACTGAAAGCTATAATGAATTTATAATGAATAACAGCTGTTAGTTATGATGAGCTAGAAGAGATCAACTGCTAGAGTAGTTTCTTGCTTGTCATAGAGAAAATGAGTGAGAATTGAGAAATAATGTCATTTGCTCTTGCTCCACAGTCCACCCTAGTAAACATTTAATTCCATCATGAGTCAAGATAATAAAAAAGGTTGTTTCTTTCGATACCGATCCGATAGCGGAGTGTGAGTACTAATATCAGTAAGTATATCGAGTAAAAAAAATACTTGTATAGAAAGGAACCTATCGATATTAGTAAAGTATCGATACTTTTTTCACATTCTTAGGCCCCCGTCTAAAATGGGCTACACAATGACAACCAAACAACTTCGCTATCTACTTACCGTCATGTCAAAAAAAAAAAGTTTTGAAGATTTAATACTAGGTAGCTGGGTCGTCATTCTCGTTTTCTCGACTCGTCAGATTTACTTCTAATTTCACAAATCTAACATTTCTAGCATATGAAGCCTCAACGTTGCCATTCGGCTATTTCTTCTTACCTTTTCTACCCAAAGCCCGGAACTTGTTTACAAAAGAGGAAAGAAAGAGAGACTGGGTTGACAGTTTGACGATATTGGAGCGTGGAGGTTGGATGAAAGGTTGGTTGGGTTCTTTGCATAAAACACGATGAGCAATAAAACTTTATGATGATTTTTAAAGAAGTATCGACCGAAACCAGAACATTATATTCGTAAACATTGATTCAAACTTTAAAATAATCAAAAACATTTATAGGGATACTTTCATATTACTATAGGCCTAGTACACATAATATGTTGTATAAAGAATTTTTTCAAACACATCATTTTAAATAATAAAAAATATATGACCTTGGGCCACAGGCCACACAGGCCATAAGGCCGAGGATCTGATGCATACCTTTTCTGAGATCTGGAAAACTTGAAGGTAGAGCATCGTACTTAGCCAGAGGTTCTTTATTTGATTCCCGAAAATAAATGTAATTTTTCAATATATATTTATGAAAAATTAAGGGATCTAAGTAGACTGAGAGAACATGGATTAATGAGGGTAGGGATTAAATAAATCAATAATTAAATAAGGGATGAAATCATCATCAAAAATATCAGAAAAATCTCCCACACTTAATGATCTTCTTGGTCATCTCCCTCCAAAGGATGAACATTCAAGAGTCAATCTATATCATGATTTATTAGTTGGGATATCAGATTACACGATCACGATAATAAACATTATCAATAAGGTGTATATAATTAGGGTTGCTTTCTCTCTTGAATTCAATGAATTTGGCACAAGTGAGATTTTTTTCATTTTTTAATAGTTATATTTCAATTTCGTTGTATTTTAAATATATATTAAAATAGTTTCATTTCTCTTTATCTCATTGTTTTCTAATAACATCTGTTGTAAGCCGCAAACGTTGTGACAATTAGTTCATGCTGTATTCGATGCTTAAATTATGCGTCTATTCACACGCTCGTCGAAAAACAAGAACATAACATTGATGTGATCACGCGATGAGCTTTGAGCAAATCACACGATATCAGCGAGTTGTTTGGATTCCCCCGGTTCTGCACGACAATATCTGCTTAGAAGATCCAATCAATTTTCAAATACAACCGACTCAAATCCGCATGGATGAGTCTTCAAAGCGCATGCGCTGCATGACTAGAGACCAGCGTACTGATGCATTGATTGTTGGGAGTAGATGTGAACTATCTCACTAAATGTATCTAGCCGTATCATGACATGGAATTATATTTTGGATAAAAACATCGTAATAATAGTCTATTATATTTATCTTTTAAATCAAATATGTTGATAATATTTTGTTTTAAGTTTTAATTGCAAAACATCATGGGGAAATATATATTTCTGCTAATGTGTGGGTGACCTGGCGGTCTAGGGGTAAGGTGTCAGACTTCTATGCTGGCGGCCGGGGTTCAATCCTCGGTCCCGGCAAAGATTTATCTGATTACCAAACCCTTCCTTCACCTCTGACAGGACATCTTGTGAATGTGGGGAATGCCAGGCCTCCACCGTGGTTCGGATTCCACGTTAAACTGTAGGTCCTCCATTTCATCTCACAATCACCCTACCATTACACATTAGCGTAAGTGCGTATAGCCCGAACGGGTAGTAAGACGCGGTGCTAATAATAATAATGCTAATGTGTGATTTGCCGCGCCACTCAAACATATTCTGATCTATGTTTTCAGTTAAGATGTGAATTAAGCTTTATCCGTGTTGTGAGGCAGGCGAGAGACAAGGTTATTAAGATCCTAAAGCTGAGTGAAGAGCTTGACTTTGGCCTGTATCTTCGAACAACAGTTGGCCATGTTGCTGGGCGACTCAGCGAACGCATTCCTCCTGTGACGGTTGTTCTATGACCGGCGCTGTTTGTAGATTCGCGAAGGGGGGGAGGGGAGTAGAGTGTAATCAACAGGCAATCAGGCTGTGGTTATTGATCTTCATATACAGAGCAGCAAGGTGGGACGAGCAAACAGGGGTAATCCTGCCCCTTTATCCCGACCCTCCCCCCCTCCTCCTTCAGCCCCTTCATGACATCGCCCTTCGTTCTGAACTCATGGGATCTCATGAACCCACACTATACTGTCCAATGTCCATCTCACTTTATTTTCGGTTTGAAATACTTCCACGGGACTTGCTTAGCATAACTATGACTAATTCAATATTCGAACTGTAAAAAATTTAAAAATCATCTTATAATTTTATTTTAATCGCGTGATTTAGAAATAAATGTTATTTTACTACACCACATAGAAATTAGACCACTATAAGAGCATAGTTCTGGACATAAATGTAGCACGAGGAAAAATGTATTTGTTTCAGGTGCAACTTTGTATAAAACAAAAAAATGTTCATCTCGTATATTGATGTGAAATAAAGAGTTTAGAGGAAAATAGGTGAAAGACCAACTTCAACTCAAATTGAGATGGTGCTACCATCTGTTAGACAATCATGATACCTTTATAATACACTTTAGATTATTGTTAATAGAGAAATAAGTATTTTCGGTGCTCCTTATTAGGGTATGTTGTTATTATTATTATTATTATTAACACCGCGTATTACTACCCGTTCGGGTTATACGCACTTACACTAATGTGTAATGGTAGGGTGATTGTGAGATGAAATGGAGGATCTACAGTTTAACGTGTAATCCGAACCACGGTGGAGGCCTGGCATTCCCCACATTCACAAGATGTCTTGTCAGAGGTGAAGGAAGGGTTTGGTAATCAGATAAATCTGTGCCGGGACCGAGGATTGAACCCCGGCCACCAGCACAGAAGTCCGACACCTTACCCCTAGACCACCAGGTCACCATTAGGGTATGAGATCTTTAAGTTGCTGTCCTGAAAAATTTGAGTAATGTGACTTCCTCCTTTTCCCCCTGCACCCTTAAAATGGAAGAAAGCTAACGCTTGTACAGTTGATTGTACATAATTATCAATTATTAGAAAGATTTAAACTATCCTTAGGCTAAGGATATAGCTGCATCAAGTTTAATATTCGAGATTTGAAAAACAACATTTGGGCACGGGAATCAAACCAACGATTGTTGATTTGATAAGACAATACTCTACCAGTGAGATATTCAGGATTTATCTCATGATCAAGGTAATCTTCATTCATAATATTAAATTGCTGAGGTACTGATTTGTCATATAATACTAAATTATACTTCTTTACCCTCCAATATTTATTAAGATTAAAATTTTATTTTAATAAATACACCCATTTGGTAACCATGTCGAATATAATTTATATCACGTATGGATAGAATTTTGGTTAATCTAGAAGATTAATTTTGTAACTACTTATAAATTTGCTAATAAATATATTTACTAGAAGTAATATGATTAAAATGATTATATTTGACATATTTGTGACATAAATAATATTTATTATATATATATTATTTGTGACGTAAATAATATATGTAATAAATATATATTATTTGTGACATAAATAATATATATTATATATAATGTATATACATAATATTTATTATAGCCTATATTTTGTATTTATTATTTACCATACTAACTTATTATATAGGTCTATATAGCCTATAATATCTATTATATATAATATTTAATATATATATATAGTTATATCGGTGGAATATTCTTATATCTTATATCTACATATATAGTCATATTTGTGTTATGAATATAAACATATATTTGTATATATATATATATATATATAATGTATACATGCCACAAATATGATAATCCATGTAAATTAACTTAATTAATTTAATGACGTAGTTCCCAAACCATCATCATTGTGGATCATGACATTAAAAAAGCCTGACCAGTGGTAGTTTTAATGTCCCATTGGGTCGTGGGAGTAGGAAGGAAGACCCTAGGGGGTGGCGACGGAGGTCAGAGGGGATAGACTCCATTGATCGCTGTTTGAAAGGCCATCAAGTCGCATTAGTTGCAGGACGTGAAGTGATGCGTACCAGGGGATCAGTCAATATTCAGGGGAAAACGTCAATTCATCCAGATGTGATGCCTTCATGATGACTATACCACCAGGCTTACAATATCTCTTCGACGGTGCGCAGCGCGCGCCTGCCTGAGTGCGTGCGTGATCGTGTCTAAACGAGAAACGTCATCATTTACCAAAATGACAGCTAAAGATTGGATTTAAAACACACACTGTTTTAAATCACATCGATGAGGGTATATATGTCATTTATTGTAAACATTCATTGACCATATTGAGTGGATATACTTTGAATAAATGAAATCAGATATTTGAAAATTTAAACATTTAACATTTATGTTTTATCTTCAATTTTTATATAAGATAAAGTATTGAAAACAAAAGGTTATAACATTAACAGCTGTGGAGATAATTGGAAATTTTTAAATTCAAACGGGCTAAATAACTCCAACCTCTCTCACCACAAATAATTTACTCTAAAATTCAACCTTTCTCATAAACTTCCTATTAATGTAAATTTGTAGCGGCGTACTATACACACAAGGGCACTAGGATTTTTTTTTTTTTATATAGCAGTTGTAACTTACTATCTAAGAATTAGTTTGTAAGTCGTGTATTTTATTATGGTTTTGTTTATAAAGTACAGTTTTGGAGAGACTATGCTCAGTGTTTGCTCTAAATTGAAATATTTTCTTTGTAAAGAATAGATAAACTTTTTTTTATCACCGCATATTTATATCCGTTCGGTCACTAATGTACTAGTTACGATAAAGTTTTAAGAATTAAGACGTTTATATTTAGGTGAACTGTAACCGTATTTGCGTGGAGGGAGAGATGAAACCCATTTGTAAATAAAAACTCAATACACCTGAGTGAGATTTGAACCTCCATCTCATCGTCGTAGGCAGTCTAGTCTACTGTGAGAGTATTGCGTTAAAAGCACGTGACCACCGAATCGGGTTAGTAGATAATCTGATATCTAGGACGTAAGAAAAGTAATAAACGGGACAGGAAATATAATAGTGAGATTTGCAAAGAACATACAGATAATTAATCCGTTATTATCTTAGTCTGTACATTGTTTTGTTTCATTTCTTAATCCTATGTCCACACTTTACGTTTAATCAGCTAATTTTAATTGTGTGACCTGCTACAGATAATCATAAGTTATTACTCACACTAATAAATACTACCCAACTAATGTAAGATCGCTATTTATTGTTATAGCAGAAGATATTGATTTTTTAGGATTAAGCAATATTTTAAAACGTTGCTTAGCAAATTCTGATAATTTGTACATCCAAGCTGTCACAAAATTAATATATTTGTTTAGGAACCAGGTTAATTGATATAATTTATCATATATGTTTTTATTAAATTTAATGAGAGCAATATAATTTTAAGTTAGTTGGGATTCTGTAAGACTGTGAAGAAAATTACCGTTTAGGTTTCTAGTTCAATTTCTTTCTTTGGGCTGTAGTTAAATAAATTACATTAAAAATAATGTATTATTTTACCCTGAAAGATAATAGCATTTTTACCTATCATGATTCACCTATGTCACAGGGTATAAGAAAGGGACATAATGTAGTATAGTGAATCGCCAAGAACAATCTAATTGCAAAGCAATCATAACACTGCCCATATTTAGTGTACACTCTGGTAGAAAATAAGCAGATAAGACTAATTTGTGTGTCAGTTACACAGTACACGCTAATCTATGATAACGAAAGGAATTATTTGTCTATGTGTGTGCGCGTTTGTTTGTTTGTGTGCGATGCCCAGCCAAATCTACGTCACGCAGAGATCTGAAATTTTTAACATAGGTGGACGGAAGGGGGTCCAAATGCACCTTGAAGCCGGATTTTTAATTTTTTTAGTTATCTTTTTAATTAGGCTATTTTTAACAAATTTTGGAATAAAATATTTTTAATCTGGATTAAATATACGTTTCAGAGATAACGTTTCAAAATGAAATTGGGCACCTTGGGGGGAGGGGGTCTATATAATTCTTATACCACAGTTTTGTCGCGGGCAGTGGCCGTGCGGGATTGCTAGTGTAAAATAAGAGGAAAATTTCTCTACACTCTTAAACTATGCGTTTAAAAAACATTTATCTATACTAATAATAATATTATAAAGAGGAAAGATTTTATTTTTTGTTTTTTTGTTTGTATTGGATAAACTCAAAAACTCTTGGATCTATTTTAAAAATTCTTTAACCAATATAAATCTACATTATCAGCGAGTAGTATAGGCTATATTTTATTTTGAAAATTTAATTTATTCCTCATAAAAATGTCGATAGTCACTCATGGTGACCTGGCGGTCTAGGGGTAAGGTGTCAGACTTCTATGCTGGCGGCCTGGGTTCAATCCTCGGTCCCGGCAAAGATTTTTCTGATTACCAAACCCTTCCTTCACCTCTGACAAGATATCTTGTGAATGTGAGGAATGCCAGGCCTCCACCGTGGTTCGGATTCCACGTTAAACTGTAGGTCCTCCATTTCATCTCACAATCACCCTACCATTACACATTAGCGTAAGTGCGTATAACCCGAACGGGTAGTAAGACGCGGTGCTAATACTAAGATAGTCACTCATATTTTATGGTAGAGTCTATGATTATTCTTCAATATGTGTGTTGAAAATAATAATGCGGGGGGAGGGGGGGCGGAGGGGGAAGGGTCTAGTACACAATTATAATGTTGTGGAAAACTTACATTTACAGTAAACAAGTGAATGTATATTTGATATGATAAAAAGTAAATTTTATTTTTTTAAATATACAAGTCCACAACCTTTTGCTACCGTCCAATTCCCATAGAAAGAACAGCTTGAAAAGCAATTATATCAACTTTCACGTATTTGTACGTGAAGTCATATAATCTGCAGCTGTCACTTTTGATACTTATTATATACCACTTAAAAATAATAATAATTTAGTAAATTTTTTATCAGTTTTGCCCACACAAAGATTTATTTGTATTTTCTAAAAGGTCCTTTCTAATAAAACTCCAAGAAATAATAAGTATATGTTAGAAAAGTACACTATTGTAAATAACGAATAATTACTTAATCTAAAAAAAGTAATAGTTAATACAATATTATTGTGTTGGGAAATATACTGAAAATTTTAATAAACTGACTAATACATTTATTAAGAATTCGACAGTATATTATTACACGAGTATTTATAAATAAGTATGCCTTCCCAACATACTGGGTGGTACGTTCTTGAAACAAAATAATATAATATATTCTTGACTTGAATTATACCATATCCTGATAAATAGCAAGTTTATATCCTTATGATAGCTATTTAGCAAATTATTTCTTTAAATTAGCTGAAATAAGAAATAAGATTCGCGAATTCTGGAAATATTAGTCTGAAAACTTATACCAAGGCCAATTAGTGATTTCCTAAGTGCCATCAAAATAGACGAGTTTACACTAAACTTACCAAATTATTATTATTATTATTATTAGCAACGCGTATTACTAACGTTCGGGTTATACGCACTTACGCTAATGTGCAATGGTAGGGTGATTGTGAGATGAAATGAAGGACCTACAGTTTAACGATGGAATCCGAACCACGGTGGAGACCTGGCATTCCTCCTTACCAAATTACTTGTGTAAATTAGGAAGTAGAAAACAATGTGGTTCGCTATAAATGTTGACAAGATTTTGCCTCTTACAAACATATAGCATGACACGCTTCGGTGGCTGAGTGGTATAACGCGCTACTTTCGTGTTAGACTATACTGCCTAAGACTGGTATATTGGGGTTCGATCCTGGTCAGGTGCACTGAGGGTAAGTTTTCCTAAATGGTTTTCCATTCTCCTTCCACTCGTATGCGTGTGCACTTCTCAATTAAACCGTTCTAAACCATTAGAGTAATTAGTACATAAGCGTATGACCCAACAGGTTAGTAAGACGTGGTTCTAAATATTTGTTATGTTTATTATATGTCCACTTCAGTGGCTGGATGGTCTAAGGTCTCGTGTTAGACTGATCTTATGATGACGGGAAGATCGGGTTTCTAGTTCCAGTCGGGTCAGGTTTGTTTTTTATAAATGGTTTTCCACTCTCCTTCCATGCAAACGCGGATAGATTACCTCTAAAATGCTTCTTTCCTCATTACTATATCATTGAACAGGTAGTTACGCAGTGAGTAAAATAAAGTAAAATATTGTAGTTATATTATTTTTTAAAGTTATATTTTCAATGTCGCCTGAAAAGTCTAAGAAATACCTTCTTTTAAAAAAATATATAATAGAGCACATACTTAGGTGTGTTAATAATGGCGTCCCCACTATTATTCCATTCTATAATACGATACTTGACATTGTGTACGAACATTCTTTCATCGCCTTTCATCCTTTCATCAAACCTCGTATTCATCTTCCCCTTTTCTTCGCTTCGAAGCCCCACTTGACTTGAAGTTTTTGGAGTGCGATTGACTCCAGCAATCGGCGCATCTAATGACTCGCTCCTCGAAAGATTTCGCTCCACGCGTGGAAGCCTCCAAGACAATAGGTTCTACCCTGGTAACACTGTTCGGTGCTTACAAGGCTTCAGAAACAAGAGTGGGAATAGGGAGTGAAGGAGGTGCTTTCCCTCGCTCCTGTGGTTTAAGGGGCATCCGTCGACTTTTCGTTTTTGAGAACCCCAGAACTTCACGCTTCTAGTCGGGTTAGCTTGATCGAACCGTTGTTATTTTCAGCCTCTGTGATAAATTAATATCACGAAATTGGTGACAACACGGAAATCTTTGGTTAAATTTCTCCATCTGACCATCCTTCTTAGATATCTGACGTGATGACGTAGAGATCGGGACGTGAATCCCGTTCAGGTGTAAATGTATATATCTTTTTCTAAGAGGTTTTCCATTTTTTCTCCACGAAAATGTGGGTAAAATTTCTCTAAATCCAACCTTACTCATACTTAAAACACTGACGTAATTAGTACATATGTGACCCTACTAGGTGGCGTAGTTAGCTAACGCGCTAGTTTCGTGTTGAGCTATACTGCCGAGGATGGGACTATTGAGAGTTGACTTTCACTCGGGCGAATTTACCTAAATGGCTTTCCACACACATGCGGTCTCACTTCCTCTAAACTCGACCTTCTCAATCCCTAAGCCATTTGCGTAGTTAGTAGTTAAGCGTATAGCCCGAACGGGTAGTAAGACTTGGTGTTAAATGAAGAAAATCCTTATGCGTACAAACCAAACGGGTAGTAAGACGCAGTGCTAAAACAAAATATAATTCACTAGTTAGGAAGTACCTCTGCTTCATCAGCGAACAGGAGAAGATGAGTCTCAAGTTAGGTAACAACTTGACCAATGATAAGGGGGGATCCTTTGTTATTTTCAATCTCTTTGATAAATTCACACTTCGTCTACACTAAATGTTTGCAGTCTTACCTTGATGGATTACACTATGGCCGCAACTTATAGCCTGTGGCATATTGGAACCATTACATGTAAACTTAAACATTTCAGGGTTAAGTAAATATGCATTACTAAATAGATGGCAAAAATTACCTTAATTTCGATTTTTATAGAAATATGTATTAATTTTTTTTAGCACCTCGTCTTACTACCCGTTCGGGTTATACGCACTTGTGCAATAGTGATGATTTAGGTTGAATTTTTAGTAATTATACCCACATTTGCGAGGAAGGAGAATAGAAAACCACTTAGGAAAAATCACCCTCACTACACCCAACTGGGTTTTGGTTCCCAATGTACCCATCATCAGCAGTATAGTCTAATGTTAGATAGACGCCTTAGACCATGCTGCCACCAGGACCGGTATTATTACTAGTTTAAAGTACATCAGTCCTAGAACACAGATAATACTTTGTTAGTAAAATTAGTCTGTATTAGAAGTAAAATATTTGTATCAGAACTACCCATACGTCCATAAGTTTAGGGGATCCTCTTTTGATTTTAATTGGGCCTTTATTTTTGATCAGAGTTTTGCTACCTGTACAGTCTACCTCTAAGGAAGGAATACTTTAGAGGTTTTCGTAAAGGAAAAGTGGGAAATAGTAGAGGATAAACCAATATCAGTACACCCGGACGAGATTCAATCAAGTACCTCTTCGTCAAACGCTAACGATACTAGGCCAACGTTAAGTTTGGCCCACGTGCCCGCCGATGCGGGGTGATTCTGATTAAAATATTTTAAATATATATAAATTGTTGCCCACCCACCTTAGGGTATTGTATTAGCTCGAGTGTCGCTGGGTTTAACATTTCTCAAGCTTCATTCAGTGAAATTCACGAAAGCAGAGGAAATCCATATTTTAACATGTAGAAACTACACCAAAATCCAACTATATATTTAATGGAACATCACCCTATTGCATCTTTAGGAGATAAGATAAACAATCGTCCTAAATTGTTGAATTAAGATCTGTCTGTCCCAAACTCTGTTGAGAAACTGTACTTTTTATCTACTGACGTAACCTACCTGGTTTTGGGTTGAAGTTATCCCCTCAGGACCCGAGGATCGTGGGTCAGGGTCGACGGATTTTTACTTGAACGATAAAAAATACGTAGCCCAACACCCTTTGGAGGGGAAGTAAATCCGTCTGTTCCATGTCGATTGTGGCAAGTAACAGAACCCTGGAAATTATGTGAAGTATGTTAAAATAACTTTTCAGGCAAAATTGGTAGACACATTAGCTCTTGCTCATATGCTGATATAATCAGTCGGTTCAGAAATGTACGTTTAAATACCTTTAAAAAAAATCTACTAACGTGTACATATTGTTTTTTGAAGCGCAAATTTTATAATACAACTAGAAAACACGATAGTAATGTTGAATGTTATTATTATTTATAGCACCGCAACTGAAAGGAAACCTGTTCAGTTTATATGTGTTTGAATTTATTTCTATTTTATATATAAAAATATTACATTTTACTTCAGAATTTTTGTTCAAAAAAAAGACAGCAAAGTTATCTAAAACCCTTGAAAGGGTTCTGTAATTTTTCTTTTTAGTATGCTGTACAGTGTATATTACAACCCTAAAGCCCCAACATTTCCCCCAATAATTATATAAACGCAGGATTCCTTCAGAATATTCACACAAAAAAAAGTTATATGTGAAAACGGGTTTCCGCGGTGGAAAAACAAGATTGACGAAAAAGTTTTCGGTTAATTATAGAGGCTTCATCACTAATTACGACGTCAAACACAGACGTGAAAAGTTATGACTCAACCAAAAACAAAGAAGAACTTTAATTTGATAAAAATATCCAAACCATTTTTAGCGCTTCCCTCATATTGTTCCCATGAAATGATTAATATTTGAGTTACGTTTTATTTGCAGAGTGAAGTAATCATTTGTGATGGAAATCTCTACTAGATCATGGCACTTTTCACTTTACCTTAATTTAATGCTCAATTTTACTGAGTGTCACATCATTTATAGATATTTGAGAAAATTATTTACTTTACTAAAATAGAATTCCGAACACAATTCTTTAAATTTAATGCACTTATTAAGCTAATATCATACTATATATATATAAAAGAATATAACGTTTTATTATGTTTTATAAATAAAAAGTAGGCACATTTTTCGTACTATGCTATAAAAACTGCTTTACTATATTTATCGATGAGCATAGTAATTATTGATGTATTATTATATTATTTAACACTGATTAATATTATACTCGTATTGACCCATATTAAAGGACACAAGGTTCAAATATCAGGCCTACCTAGTCATGTTTACCTATAGCAGGGAGCCTGGCGTATTAAAGGGGGTTTTTGCTCATGGATTTCCCAATTTACCTTGATGCTAACGCGGGTAAAATTCCTCTGAATAACTTTAGCTTCATTCCTATTATATTATCGTGATATAATGGTTACATCTCAGGGGTATATTAAAGGTTTTAAGGCATATAAAATATATATTTTGCCTTGAATAAGTTTTTTACATAAGATATAGTTACCGTAAAAAAAACTGGTTCTTTGCCACTATTCTAAACACTGTAACCTATTAAATTAAACAACATTTATAATCTTTGTATACATATATTTTGAATATTATATCGCCATGGTCAAGGAAGATTTCAATAAGAAGATGTTACTGCTAACCAGCAAGTTGAGTTTGGAACCGAGGAAGAAACTTATGAAATACTACATTTGGAGCATACACTTGGACTCTTAGGAAGAGGGGACAGAAATACTTGGATAGTTTTGAAATAAGGTGCTGGAGAAGACTTGAGAAGATCAGGTGGACAAACAATAGGACAAATGAAGAACTTCTAAGAAAAGTGGGTTATAAGAGAATTATTATGGATGTGATTCTTCGGTTATGACTTAGCTGTGAACAACACCATTACTTAACTACGTCTTTAAAAGCTATACTATCATATCTAAGAGTCTTTGATTGAATCCTGATGATATTGAAGCTTTTTAGTCGTGACATTTTGCAAAATTTAGGTGGTACAAGTTATTCAAAGCTCACATAATATAGGTGGTTTTAATAAATATACCTATGTGAAACGAAATATAAAATAAGAAATAATAGCCTTCTCTTTGGTGAGAGATCGAATACTCTAGGGCAGAGGTCCCCAACCTTTTTGTACCTTAGAGCACATTCAAAACTAACGGTAGTACGGCGGGCACCAATTATTTCTTAAGGCAAAATTTATATCCGAACATAATTTATAATGCAATTAACACACAAACCAAAAACATATTAAAAAAAATTGTGAGTTTAAAATTTAAAATTATTTTTTAAAGGTCAATGTGATCCTTGACACTGCAGTTCA
>CABFOV010010313.1:0-16593 GCA_902141375.1 Timema poppense
CTGGTTAGTCTTGAGATGACCGTCATCGTCAAGCAATATTTGAAGGAGTCCTCCCTCCCCTCAATACCCCCTTCCCCTGCTCTGGTTAGTCTTGAGATGATGGTCATCGTCGAGCAAAATTTGAAGGAGTCCTCCCTCCCCTCAATACCCCCTTCGCCCGCTCTGGTTAGTCTTGAGATGTCCGTCATCGTCGAGCAATATTTGAAGGAGTCCTCTCTCCCCTCAATACCCCCTTCCCCCGCTCTGGTTAGTCTTGAGATGACGGTCATCGTCGAGCAATATTTGAAACCGTCCTCCCTCCCCTCAAAAGAAAATTCAGGATACGTGCCTGTCATTAAGTAAAGAGGAAAGCCAATATGCAGTGGTTTTAAATATAAATAAGAACCATGCAATTAAGTATTTTCTCGAATGTTATCATCGCTATAGTTTTTGTCATTTTTTTTTATCGTAGATACATCTAGAGCCCTGGACTCCCAACTAATTTAATTATTTCCATAGCAGCGTCACTTTACGAATAAATTTGAACAACTGCACGCGAGCTAACGAATATTTTCACGGCCTCGCTCAACGATAACGCCACACACTGATCTGCCGAATGACCTCGAACATGTCCGGAAATAACCGATGAAACAAAGCTTAGCCTGGCGACGCTCTTTAATCAAAGAAAGTATTCTCCGTGGAGAGTTTTTTTGTTTCGCTTCTATTCAATTTGATTAGATTTGTTTAGGTGTGAGCGGGTATATTTAAATATGTGAAAAGAATACTTTTCTGATGGCAACGATTCAATTAAATTCGATTTGCTTAGGTGGGAGTGGACCTTTATCCTCGATTTATCGTGAAAGGTAGCAAGCTTACCTTTCTTGGTTCCATTATTGTGTATCTATCTTTTGAGTTAGGCCCATAACCATCAGTCAAGGTAAGGTATTGTGTGATTTTGGTTGGAAGAAACTATTAGAAAATACAAACAAATTGTTCACTTCTCTTTTGTTTTCCCTAAGTGCGCTCTCTGTCCTCTTTATCACCCTCCTTGTTTAGCAGGTATTCCTCCAGTATCACTGCCAGAAGGATTAGAGGAGATAGGGGGGGGGGCTGAAAAAGGACACGTCTGGAAGAGTATGGATTCATTTCATTTTAATCTGGTATTCTAGAATTACAGAGTTGGCCAGCGTGTCCAGTGTATAGACTAATGTGTTCAGTGAGTGGGCTAGCGTGTCCAGTGTATGGGCTAGCGAGTCCAGTGTATGGACCTATGCACCCAGTGTGTGGGCTAACATGTCCAGTATGTGGGCTAGAGTGTCCAGTATGTGAGTTAGAGTGTCCAGTATGTGGGCTAGTGTGTCCAGTGTATGGACCAGCGTGTCCAGTGTATGGGCCATTGTGTTAAGCAAGTGGGACAACGTTTCTAGTGTATGGAGCTAGCATGTCCAGTATGTGGGTTAGCGTGTCTAGTATGTGAGTTAGAGTGTCCAGTATTTGGGTTAAAGTGTCCAGTATGTGGGTTAGCGTGTCCAGTGTATGGGCCATTGTGTTAAGTAAGTGGGACAACGTGTCCAGTGTATGGGCTAACGTGCTCAGCGAGTGGGTTGGCGAGTCTAGCGTTCGTTTAGCACATGTCACCGCAGTGTGTCGCACGCAGTGGCAACTGAAGTGAATGCCACGGGTGACGTAAACATTGATTGTTATTGTAAAACTGTATTAATAATGACCATTTTTGAGACTGATTTAAATATTTGAATAGTTATTGTGTGTTTTATAGTGTTCGATTTGTTTAGCTAATTTAATTCTATTTTTTGTGTGTGTTATTATTAGCTTACTAATTTATAGATTTAATTACAACTCTTATTATTTAATTTAGTGACATATAATTTAATCAGTGAATTTGTTGTATTTATTACTTGAATCCTTGAATATTCCGTGTACATTTTCAATTTAGTTAAATCAGCAACATACCCCAATACCCCTATGAGAACTCGTGGTTCCCACGATGTCGTGTGAACACCCTGCGACCTCCCAGGTCGTACGCGGCCCCATTATAATATTTTTTTTTTTCGTTCAGCAATGATAACATAATATTATTAAGGTTATTTTTAGGGCATTAATAATATATATATCAAAAGTGACAACAGAAGATCACATGGATTGACGTATTAATATGTGAGAGTGGATCTAGTAGATTTTCTAGATTAAGGATAAGTTTCTTTCTATGAAAATTTCACACTAACAACCTTTCAGGCTAAACTGAGTTCATCTTAAAAACCATTTAATATTTATCTTAGCACATGTTGTTGATAAATTACACGGTATTCAAACCTGGGACTTTTGACCTAGCACACCGATGATCTACCACTGGTCTATCCGTGTTAATCACCAAGCAAGGTTCATACCTACCCTTAACTATAAGTTGTAAAATTTTTGGCGGGAGCCTGTTTATCTTAATAAATATTAATTTAATTGTAATATACACAGGTTATTTCTCAAAATATCGTAAACATTTTTTAAATTTGATTTTGAATTCTGTGCTTTGTATTGATTTAGTGTTATTAAATGAAAAGAGCAAATATTACTATTTCTCCTGCCACTATTTATCTAGAGTTTAATAATAATTATTAACATTAAATGCGTCTTTTCTACAACAATAGGTTAACATATACAAGTTTTTCTACAACAATAGGTTAACATATACCAGTTTTTCTACAACAATAGGTTAACATATACCAGTTTTTCAGCCTCCTTATTTTAATACATCTCAACATGTTGTATATACTAGCTTCGGTGGTAACATGGTCTAAGGCATCACTCTCGCAATAGACTGGATTTACAAAGATGAAAAAATTGGGGTTAAAGTCCCAGTAGGGAGGGCTAAGGGTGTTTTCTCCCCCTAAATGATTTCCCACTCTCCCTCCAAGAAAATACGGGTACCCTTTCTCTGAATTATACCTTCTTCATCCTTACTCCCTACCTCATTTGTGTGTGTATGCCGATAGCCAGGACGGGTAGTAAGACACGGTGAACCCCAGAGCTATCACCTATCACTCGTTTTCTATTGCATGTTGTTTCTTCATCCCATAGGCAAAGAGGTTAGGAAAGAAGAAAATATCTTATTTTCGAAACCATCCTAGGTATATATATATATTTAGGATTATTTAGTATATACATATACTTACTTAGGATTGCTTGGTATATATAGATGTGTATATATATATATATTCACTCTATAGCATTAGGAACGCAAAAGTTCACTACCACACTCACAAAAGTACGTGCTCTATCCTTATCTTGAGCTAATTCTATCCAGTCTATCTCATTACATCCTATCTCTCTCAGGTCTATCCAAATATTACCCTCCCATCTGCATCTGGGTCTTCCCAGTGGTCTTTTCCCATTGGGTTTGCCTTTCAATAACTTGAACGTGGTTATAAATACTCCCCATTCGCGCTGCATGACCTGCCCACCGTAGCCTGCGAGATTTTAAGTAAAAGTATTATATATATAAATATATATATAATAATGATTGATTTATATATATATACCTTATATTCAATTAAGGTTTTAGGATAGATTAAATATATATATATTAGCACCACGTCTTACTACCCATTCAGGTTGAATATTTATCTGCATTCTTCTGTTTTACGATTCGAAGCATAAATGAACCGAAGCTTTTTTTTTTACTTTACCGTATGCGTCTTAATACTTATCCGGTCTGTATGCATTTAATTAAACTTGTGAGGTAGGTAGAATTTAGAGAAATGTATCTTTATTTGTGTGGAGGGAGAGAGGGAAAACAGTTTATTACCTAAAATGATTTTAATTGCTTCAAAAAGTAAGCATAGAGCTTATAGCCTCAACAAGGATTGTGACCCCACCCTAAACATGTCACGGCCATGAATGGAATTGAAAACCCCAGATTGGAAATCAAATATATAGTGTAACCCGTCAAGGTGAGCTCACAACCTCCCAGGGTATAGTCTTGGGGCAAGTGTTAAAAAAACAAGCTTAGTGGACTCTTTTACGATACAAGTGTGGGATGGATCTCAATTTTTTACTTTTGCCGTGAACAATAAAAATATATTTGCTGAAAAACTAAAAATTTGTCTGCAGGCTTAAAAACAAGATGGTGGCCAAAATGGTTGTAAAAAGTAATGTAGTTGGTGTATATGAAGGAGATTGGAGTGAAATAATATGTTTTTAAGGTCAGGGATTTCAAATAAGTGGTCAAAACAACAATATGGCATCCCTAAGAGGAAATATTCAACATGTCATCCAACATTGCCGTCCTGAGAATCAAAATTGTAAAATTTTGTAAGTATTTTAATGAGATGTCAAAGTATATATTTTGTTTGGCTTAGAATTAAAATATAAGGTCCAAAATTCTATCAGCAACTAATGTTAATATGTGAAACCAAACCAGTCTCAACACTTCAATGAGAAAGCTGGTGTCCCATGAGATAACAGAATACGCATTGACAAACTTTATTGTCGAGTATTTAATTACCTATGCTGCTGTGCACAAAGATAATTTTGCTGTCAATTAGAGATAAAACACAATCTATGACTACCCATAAATGCTACAATTCTGAAAACTCCTCAAGAGGAGACATCTACGTTAATACAGGTGCATTCCACTTATGTGGCTCAAAATTGAATGAAAACGTTGCATATATTCTCCAAATTCTGACTTAATGATCCTGGCTCTTAGAAGATATCCTCTTGTTCCACTAGAAATGAATTTTCCTTGGACAAGTCTGAACCCACTTTATGATGCCTTTGGAACTTTAAAAGCATCCGCATTACCAGGAATACATTCCTTGTCGGGATGTGACACTACTGCATCCTTTGCAAATAAAAGTGGAGTGACTTAGTGGAGAGTTTTCTAATCCACCAATAATGATGTTCTTTAGCTTTGGTTAATCTTGGAACAACACTAAATATTTCAGATGAAACGATTGCAATCATAGAAAAAAAATTTGTGTACAAGTATATGTACCAAATACTGTGATGTTGAATATTGGCTTCTCACCAAGAAACAGTTTTATTACCAGCATTTACCACCAACGAGAGAAGCACTTCAGCCATAAATCAAAAGAACCAACCTGTAAGCAATGATATGGCAGCAGGACTTTAAAGAATACCCTGTACTACCACCGCCAAAATAGCATAGCTGAAAAAAAAGGGAAGGATCACTTGGATCCCATCCTATGCACCCAACCTTGTGCTTCATCATCCTTTTTAGAGTTGACTAGGTGTGGGTGTAGGCTAAGCAGATGTACCCTGGACTGTAGTTGTGCGAAGAACAAAATGGTGTGGACTGAAATGTGTCAGCATAGTGGATATCACCGATTATGTTACAATGAGCTTGATGAAGAGGAAGATGAATACTCTTTTCTTCAAAGTGACTGATTATTTTGATTACTAAGCGCCATTCTAAAACATGTTTTAAGATTAAATTTGTGTATTTTTCTACTAAATATATTATGCCAAACAAATTTCGTAGGTATTTTTAATGATACCCCACTGTCCCGATTTTCCCTCACTTCCCATAATGCAAATGAAAACTATGTTTTGATATGTTTGTTAGAATTATGAGGTTTCTTTAACGTCTGACAACATGTTTTAACCACACATTTCAATTATACGCCCAAAATACATATATTTTGATATATCATTCAACTACGAACACAATTTTACAATTTTGACTCTAGAGACGGCCATGTTGGATGCCATGTTGAATATCTCCACTGTGGATATAAAATATTTTTTTCTGGCAATTTATTTTAAATCCCTGATCTTAAGAATATGTTGGTTGCCTCCAATTAAAAATATATTCACAATAATTTTGTCCGACTTCTTGTTTTTAGCTTTCCAGACAAATTTTGAGCTTACCACCAAATATATTTTTACTCTTCACAATAAAAGGAAAATACAGTGAAACCTGCCTTAAACGGACCCTTTATTAAGGGGAAACTTTTCTCAAACGGAAATATTTCACGGTCTCGTGACTTTAGGGCCGAAAAATATGCTAAATTACCTGGATTAAATGGAAACTGTCTAACGTGGAAACGGAATTAAAAATAAGCCTTTAAACGGAAAATTTCCAAAGTTCCAGTGGAAATTGTTTAGAAAAAATGTTGGAATCCTATACATTCTACAAAATTTTGTTTTATCTAACTCTTCTTTTATATTAAAAGAAGTTAAAATGTTAAGTTAGGTATATTTCCTTTCTCCTTCTTAGTTCTTTTGTTACCTTGCTTACTGACTTGTGAACTCTAATTTCCTCTTCATCATTATCTCTGTTCTTCTCAGTTTCCGCACTAATGACTTGTCAATCAATTTTGGAACACAGCATTTAACGGTACAGCATTACCTCTAATGCAATTCAATAGTTGGCGCATTCCGGAAATTTTACTCAATATGGACTCTAGGCCTTCATTTTTTACTTTAGTCTGACATTTGTCATTATGGCTTCAAAGATAAGAGTTTGGCTTGATCTAAACACGAGAGTAAAATTTAGTCATGTGATTGAGCGAGATAAATTATCTATTAAGTAGACAATGAAGATGTTTAGCGTCGGTAAAACTCAAGTGTACGAGATTCTAAAGATCAAAACGGAAATTTTAAAGATTGGTGGTGGGGGTGGGAACTGTGCTAATGGAAAAATAAAAAGAGAACTTAAGAAAACTGCAAACGAAGACATTAATAAAATAGTGTAGGAGTCGTTTGTCAGCGTTAGGGCGAAAAATCATAGCGTGTCGGGTCCAATACTACAAGAATATTCCAAAAAGTCGTCCAAAAACTGAATAAAACTGAATTCAAAGCATCTAATGGATGATTGGAGGGTTTTCGCAAAATACATCGGATATTTTTTTAACGAACTTTGTGGTGAATCGAGTTATGTAAATAGTGAAACCATTGAAGATTGGGCTGCTAAACTTCCCTCCATAATCGAGGGATATGAATCTGAAATCATAGCGAATGGTGACAAGACTGAATTGTTCTTCCCCGCGCTACCGAATCAATCTTTGTGTTTGAAAGGTGATAAATGTTCAGGAGGAAAATTGTGCAAAATAAGATTGACTGTATTTCTATGTGGTTTTTATGTCAGGTGAAATGGGGAAACCCTTAGTTATCGATAAAGCAGCAAAGCCACGATGCTTCAGAAACATGGGCATACGGAAACATCCCATTAAGTTTAGATCCAATAAAAAGGCGTGGATGACGTCACATATCACAAAGAAATGGTTAACGGCTTTTAATGGCAGAATGAAAAAGAAAAACTTGCATGTTTTGTTGTTTATGGATAACGCAACACGCCACCCCCAAGTAGAACTTTCCAACGTGTGACTTACTTGGTTCTCTCCAATCACCACAAGTCTTTCTCAACCATTGGATCAGGGCACCATTAAAAATGCTAAAGTGCACTATCGTAAATTATTAATGCAATCTTTGCTCGCCAATATGAATTATACATCAACCGCCTCTGAGCTTTCAAGAACCGTCTCGGTTCTAAATGCGGTTATTTGGTCAAGTCAAGATGTAAATAAGTTGTTGCCACCAACTATGGCAAAGGGTTTTGAAAAAGTAGGATTTTCTATGAGTTAAGTTACTGCTAATGTAGAAAATGAGAATGACCAGCAGGACTTACAAAACTGCATAAATGAATCTGATTTCAATAACTACAATGATGAAGACTACATAGACATAGACAATAACGTGCAAACTGAACCAGACACTATGGATCTCGATGACTTGGTTGAGAATTTTAAATAAAGTTGGAAAGGAAATCTGTGTAAAAAGAAGGAGAGGAAAATGGCATTGTGTTTGAAGAAGAAAAGTGTAGCGTGAAGCCTTATCAAGATGCTGTCAAATGTTTAAAGGAACTGCAACAATTTGCCCTACAACGGAATGATTCTGATATGCTTAGTGTGATTTCTCAGGCTAAATTGTTTGTGTAAAGTCAGGCAGCCAAGAGAGTAAACTGCGTGCGGAAAACCCCGATTTACTACTGTAAACTATGGAGATAAAGTTAGCAATGTTTTTATGTTCGGTGTAATGTTTACATATGTTCCTTTATAGTGTGAATAATGAGTACTGTGTATATATATGAGTACGATATTTTATTATTTTTATCCCAATTGCGTGCATGTCCTTGGTTTAATTCTTATAGTACACCTTCATTAAACAGAAACCTGGCTTTAGCGGAAAAATATCTTTGACCCATGCGACTCAGTTTAAAGCAGTTTTGACTTATTAAAGTACCCCCACACACGTGTATCATCATAAAGCCCAAGGGATGGCACTTGCCCCCAGACTAGAGTGTTCAAGCGCCAAAAGTACCATGGTGTAGACGTCCTGATCCTGGCTCAGAGCAGTCACTGTGTCCCAGCTGAACCCACGGACGAAGGCGAGTCTAGCGGGGTTGTGGGACGAGTCAGGGGCGACAGTTCGGTAGAACAGGGGGAACTCCTGGCGGTCACTCAGAACGGGTGACGTCGACCCAAATGACACCTGTTCAAGACACAAGGGTTGGGCATAAGTTTTGAGATGGAGGTACCTACCCTCGATAGTGTATTATGGTAAGTTTTGTGGGGTAGAAATTGCGAGAAGGTGTGGGGGACAACGATCGAGGTTGTATTATGGGGAGTTTTTATTATGGTCAGAGGAGAAGCAACGCTTGAGAGTGTATTTTGAGGAATTTTGAGGGTGGGGATGGGAAAGTAATGCTTGTGGGTATATTATGGGGAGCTTTGATACTGATAAGGGGGAAGCAACTATTTAAGGTGTATTATAGGGAGTTATGAGGGTTGAAATGTGGAAGCAATGTTTAGGTTGTATTATAGGGAGTTTTGAGGGTGTAATGGGGAAGCAATAGTATAGGGTGTACTGGTGTACTATGAGGAGCTTTGAGAGTGGGAAGAGGTAAGTGGTGCTCGAGGGTTACCATAAATGTTCTTATCAAATTAAATATAAGATATATAGAGAAGTAGAGTGAGAGATTGAGAAAATGTGAGAGCGAGTGAGTGAGAGAGTGAGTGAGTGGGAGGAAGTGAGTGAAAGAGTGAGCGTTAGATAATGGGTGTTAGAAAGTGTGAAAGAGTGAGTGTTTGAGATTGAGCGAATGAGAGTGAGCAAGTGAGGGTGTTTGTTTGAGTATGAGTGATAGTGAGGGGGAGTGTGTGACATGGACAGATTGTGTGTGTTCGTGAGAGGGTAAAACAAATTCTGAGAGAGAAAAATTCTAAAAACAAGTATTTGTGAGAGAGAGCTAGAATATGTTAGAAAGAGTGTATGAGATAGGATGTGTGTGGGTGAGTGAGAGTAAGTGTGTGGAAGAGAGTATGTGTGTGATAGAGAAAGAGTGTGTGATAGAAGATAGATGGGGTGCACAAAACATGACTTTGAAATATTATCCACTCGAAATCAAGTGGTAACATGGAAACAAGATTGAACTTTTTTGTATTGAAATATTTGAAAATATGAACTTTGATGTTAAGATAGAAGGGATACATAAAATATCACTTTGAAATATTATCAACATACACCCAAAATTAAGTGGTAGCTAGGAAACATAAATGAACCTATTGGTATTGTAATACAATTTGAAAGACCACCAAAACCCAAGCTTAAACAATTAAAATAGCTGTTTAAACACATTTAAGATAATTTTATTAATTTTTGAAATTAAATGAATAGGCTACCAAAACACACTTAAACATAATTTTATAATGTTTAATTTATAATTCAAACGCAAAACATAGGAACATATTTTCACGAATATTACTACTTAAGCTTTTTATTGAGAATTATAATCAATATAGTTGATTTAAATGCGAATTAATGATAATGTCAAATCCCGGAATTTTACTCAGATATGTATGTATACAAATCCCTTTTCTAAAACCAAGATGTCAAGGGTTGTCTTTGACTCATGGTGTAAAGTGTAAAAACCCCACACTGACACCAAAGTGAGGGCAAGCGTTTTACAATGATTAAACTATGTGGGAGCAACCCTTCGGCCCCTGTGAGACTACAATCTGATGGTGTCAGTTAGGATAGGTTGAATGAATGTCTAACGATTAATACTATTGGGTTTATTGAATTAAAATGCACTGATACACAGTCGTCATATTGACGGGGGTGGGCCCACCTGTAATCCGGTTGTTTAAACTCAAGTCACATTTTTTATTTCGGTCCAAGTCCATAACTTTTATAAAAAGGCGTCACATAAAAACACGCACATGGTACTTATTCACTCTTGGGAAACTGCTTAAACCAACTATCTCCGGGTCTCTAGAGCCTAGCTCTAGGACAACAAACTGTAGTCTTACCGTATTAAACTCCCTGTTTAACACGTACACTCGAAATACTATACATATGATTTACACGATGCATACAAGAACCAATATATTCTAATAGTGGGTGGCAAGTATTTGCTCACGGTAAATTCATGTGGCCGAGAAACGCGCAAACTTCGGGAATACAACCCCAGCTGACTATGCTGGGATCATAAACAGAACGACATCTCATTAAGAGGCCCCACTTTGATAAAATGCCTGAGATATTTCTCTCTGCTTGTCATGCAGTCTTCTAGAGCTAGTTGTCATTCAGCGCAAATCCACAAATTATCTCCCCCTCTGTTGTCCGGGTGAAGATCCTCCTAGAATACGTCAGTTCTGCTATTATATAACCGCCATTCCTCGCTTCACATTTTGGATGGGAGTGCAAGGTGTCGTCCTGTCTCCCTTACGTGTGATTGGCTGCTGGAGCGTTTCGAACACATCTAATGGGCGAACAGTGCTAAGTACCTGTAACTTACGCTGGACACCAAACTTACTTGGCGAATACAATGCACTGAGAGACTTAACATAGAGAGGCAAAGGATGGGAATCCCAGGCCCACTGCTTAACAGGCGTAGCGCCCTGTCTACAAGGAACGGTCTGTCACTGTAAAAGAAGTTGCTCAGACCAATCCTCGGCTATCTGTGTCCCACCTGGGGCCACCTGGCGGACACGTATATGAGGAGGATGCAGGAGTTCCAGAACGTGTGTCTGAGGGTTATTGTGGGTGCACTTTGGTATGTCCGGAATGAGACCCTGCATCGTGAACTGGATATGCCTACCATCAAGGATCACTTCCAGTAGCTGGCACAGTATTCAACTACAGACTTCCCAGTGCCACCAATCCTCTTATCCAGGGGCTTGGAAATTACGTCATTGACCCTGGAGGGTGCCATCGACGTCCCAAAGCCCTGATCGGATAAGCGAGAAGTGTAAAACAGTGATTTGGAGGCTCTCACCCAGCCCCCATAGAGTAGTGTCTCTGCACGTAACTCTAAAAAACCCTTATTCGGTTTCCCAAAATACTTTTTGTTTTCCCCCACAAATATTAATAATATGTCCTTCTTTGTTCCAGAACTTCGCGAAAGCGACAACCCATCTTTAGAGTCCGAAACCACACGGTGTGACCAATTGGTCGGTACGTGTTGGAACTTGCTTTCATGTTCCCCTTCAGGGTGCATCAGAGCACGCTAATGGGATGTGACGTGATGTGATCACATTTTGTATTATATTTTATCAATTCGACGGAACCTCAACGTCAATCTACATCGGCATACAAGCTACTGGTGACTACGATGTATGAAGGTTTGGTCTCTTCATCTCGATGCAGATGAAGCGTCCTCTGAGACTATGAGTGATTGATAGTTAGAAGCGGAGTGGATGCGTAGTACTTTTTTACTATGTCCATAAGACTAAGTTTTTGTGTCAAAATGTCTGACTTGTTTTTCTATTCCCATGAGTCATAGTTTTCAATCTTAGTCTTATATTTCCTTTTCAATGTCCATATGACATAGTATTTTGTATCAGAGTGTTTTACTTGTTTTTCTATGCCCAAAAGGCATAGTTTTGTTAGTTAGGGTCATTACTACTTTTCTATAGCCATATGATATAGTATTAAATGTCAGTGTTTCTGAATTGTTTTTCTATGCCCATAAGGCATAGTTTTGAGTGATGAGCTTAGTGCTCTATGTAACTTGGTCCATATGACTTTGTTCACTATGTCAGTGTGTCTGACTTCCTGCTATAAGTCCTTAAGACATAGTTATATATTAGAGAATAATAGTGACTCCTTAAACGGTATTACCATGTTTAGGATCACTTAATGGCAGAAATAAGGTTAAGTAACGCTTTGTTCAGTGGCCTAATAATTCTGTGACAGATAGTAGTCATAATATTTATTTTAAATGTAATAAATTAAAACAATTTGGACATCCTTAACTTCAAAGTATTCTTACACCAATTTTTTTTATATTTGTCACATTAGCTATTTACCACCCATTATAAAAATAGTGTTTTATTCGTACTCCTCTTGTATCAAAATCATGACCCATAAGAACATAAAAAAGTTTAAACAGGAAATTTTACTAATGGAGCCTGTGTATTTACAAAGTTTTGTCCAAATCCATTAATTTTGTTTTCAAAGTACTGTACATTCACTCCTAATCCACTTGCTTTCACACAAAGTAGGGATTAATAAACTTTGACCCAGATTGGATTTAAACCACCGACGGGCTTTGGGCAAACCATTTCAAAACCTGTAGAGGGGATTAATCGACACACCCAATAACCTTATTTTCCTCTTGGAATAATAAAAAAGAGAGATTAAAAATTATTCTTAAAGAGATACCTAGCTGAAATGGCTACATATACCAGCAAAGTAAGAGACAATATCAGTCAAGTTGTTAATTTAACAACACGCTAAGGTGATGGATGAGTGGTGTGGTTTTCTTCTATATTTGACCTTAAGAAAAATAGTTCAATTTCAAAGATGAAATAGTTTTATAGTTATTAATAAATTAATAAATAAATTAAATGTATTAGTTTTTATTGTAACTATAAAGTTTTGAATGTAAAAATATCTGCGCTGTTTATTCACATTATTAGATTGTTTTTAATACCATTATTAGCCCATTTATTTCAGTTGCAACAAATAAATTCAAGATATCTACTACTATACTAATTACACTTTTACTCATATTAAGTGCATAATTTATGGAAATAGGCTGCCAAGCGGTACGCAAGCGAAATAAGGTTGGGAGCCACTGCCGTAGGGCGCATACAGTAATTAATTAAAGGCAGGTTAATCTAAGAAGAATGTTTGTTGAAGTAATTTAAATAAAGAACTCCTTGGAACCTTTAACGGTAACCGGGAGGTACAAGATTTTAAAAAGAGAGTTGTCCTTTGCTACCGTTGAGGGGAGGTCAAAGTTCAAATCCCGGTCGCTTACTCTCAAAGTGGAAGTTCCTGATGTTATTTTCTTATCCTTTCTTTACGCTAACGAGAGTATAGTTCGTTCACGGTAGGAGTTTACCTCTGAAAGGCCTTTTTCCCTACCAGAAGTTTATTATATAGTAGGATATTGGTAGGAAAAAAGACCTTTCAGAGGTAAACTCCTATCGTGAATGAAGTATATATTTACTTGAGGTTACATCCACACAAGAAAATCTCGAGGTCTAAGGCATCAGGCTCGTAAAAAAAACTATATTACTGTGAGTAAAAGTAGAGATTTGAATCCAGACCAGTTTAACTGGTATGTGATTTATATTATTATTATTAGCACCGCGTCTTACTACACGTTCGGGTTATACGCACTTACGCTAATGTGTAATGGTAGGGTGATTGTGAGATGAAATGGAGGACCTACAGTTAAACGTGGAATCCGAACCACGGTGGAGGCCTGGCATTCCCCACATTCACAAGACGTCTTGTCAGAGGTGAAGAAAGGGTTTGGTAATCAGATAAATCTGTGCCGGGACCGAGGATTGAACCCCGGCCGCCAGCACAGAAGTCTGACACCTTACCCCTAGACCGCCAGGTCACCTTGATTTATATTCAAGGTTTTCACATTTACTCTTCCCGCTTATACGAGTGCACTTCCAATAGACCACTCTTGGTAATGTGAAACAAATAATCGATACTTTTATATTCGATAATGTTAATTATATAGACTAAGTACTTACGCCGCGGTATCGAAGACACGTTTGTTTATATTACTTATGTATAGTAATATAATATTTCTAAACCCATACTATGATAGCTTGAGTAAATGTCCTTGTTATCCGTTTGTAAATGAGCTGGAAACATAACTAGGTCCTATACTAAATTTGTAGTTACGTTATAATAATATTAATAAATATTATTATTATTATTAGTATTTATAGTGATTTATTATTCGGTGTAGGAAACATCTACATACATAATTTTTGTGCATGTGTGCGTGTGTCTACGCACCCTCCAGAAGCCTCTAGATGACCTAGAAGAGGTGAAACTATTCACTCTTAAAGTATTGTAGAACACGGTACAGAACCTAACTAAGCCGGGTTCTTGTTTTTATTTTCTGTCTGTCTGTCCATCTATCTATCTATCTATCTATCTATCTATCTATCTATCTATCTATCTATCTATCTATCTATCTATCTATCTAGTATCCCACCCAAAAGCCGAAACCATTTTAACAATCGGTGTAAAACTTGCTATCTAGGGTTTTTATAAGGTCCCCACTGAGATTTTTTTTTCAGAATTAGATATCTAACCCTAAAATTAAGGGTAGTTTACTGAAGGGCAGACTATAACAAAAATTGACTTTCTCAAATTCTGCACTAGCGATTTTGATTAAATTTAGTGTTTAGGCACTGTTTAACATTACAAAGAAAAGAGCAATTCTCATTTTCCCATGAAAATGACTTTATTGCTCTACATAAGCATACATTACCCATTTTGTTAATATCTCCGCAAATGGCGGACAGAATTGTTCCTTATTTCTCATTGTTTCTGAAAAAGATTATATTATTTCATCTATGTTCTTTGGTGGAGTGTGAGGTTATATTTTTTTCCTCTGACAAGACATCTTGTTAATGCGGGGAATGCCAGGCCTCCACCGTGGTTCGGATTCCACGTTAAACTGTAGGTCCTTTATTTCATCTCACAATCACCCTACCATTACACATTAGAGTAAGTGCGTATAACCCGAACGGGTAGTAAGACGCGGTGCTAATAATAATAATAATAATAATAATAATAATAATAATAATAATAATAATAATAATAATAATAATAATAATATATTTTTTCAACATATTTCTGCAACAATGTTTACTATTTCATATCACAAATCTTACATTTAAGTCAATGTATTCATTTTTAGAAAAAAGTGAGAGTAGTTCTGTTTGATGCACCTTACACTTTATAAAAAATCAAATAACACTACAAATTACGTTTTTAAAACTCTAGTAGTTTCAAGAAAGCCCTATTTTCAACCCCTTTTTATTAAAAGAAAAATCCTTTCTTGGAGCGAGTGAGAGGTTTGCTGTTTTTCAGTTTATTTAAAAAACATAGGTTGCATCCTAATTATTCTAGTTTAGGTCGTGTGTCACTGACACGCTTATAGATTAGTTATATAAAATAATATTATTAATAATAATAATACTTAGCACCACGTCTTACTACCCGTTCGGGCTATACGCTTAAGTACTAATTATGATAATGGGTTAGGAATTAAGAAATGTTGATTATAAAGGAAGTTAACAAGAATTTGCTTGGTGGGAGAGTGGAAAACAGTTTAGGGAAAACCACCTTCAGTTCACCCGAGCGAGATTTTAAAAAACGATCTACCCGTTCTCGGCAGTCTAGCTGAACACGAGAGTAACGCGTTGGCTAACTAAGCCACTGAGGCGTGTTAGTTATATTATGATTCAAAGGGTTTATTCATTGTTACAATAAGGGTATAAAACATGATATTCGGATAAAATTTCCTGATTATTCTTCGAAGAACCGATGCCTACTGTTATCCATATTCCATCCCTAAAAACCCCCTACCCTTATCTATCGTATAAACGAATCCTTTAAATAGCCCATACGTTAAACGTAATAAGCTATACCAAATCGCACAAAGAAAATGACCGATTGTAGAAAAATATACATTTCCTTAAATAAAAATAAGTATTTAGGTTGTAATTATTATAATTTATTATTTTGAGACCTGAGCCACTATAAAAACTCACATTGGTGGGCATAAGAACTAAATGTGAAGCCCGTCTAGTTCATATTGCCGTTGACAGGGAGGTCAGGGTTAGAATCCAGGGATCGTGAACTGAGGTTTTTTTCCCTAAATAATTTACCACCCTTCTTCTACTTAAATGTGTGTATATTTTATCTAAATTGCACTTTCCTCATTCCTAGCTACGTTTCATAGTTAAGATAGCCAAGATGGGTGTTAAGACGCCATAAGAAATAAGATAATAAAACAAGACCCGTCTAATTAGTTTATATTAGAGACGTGTTTGAAATACTTTTAAAAGGACGTGGGAGTTAAAGCCAACACGAATGTGATTTGACAGTCAATATTGACGAACTTAAGGTGGGGTTGTAGGGGACACGAGTTAAGGAAAGTGTTTTTGCAGCTTTTATAACAAAACCTTTTTTTTTGGCAAATACAA
The DNA here is from genome assembly GCA_902141375.1 of Timema poppense. Taxonomy (NCBI): domain Eukaryota; kingdom Metazoa; phylum Arthropoda; class Insecta; order Phasmatodea; family Timematidae; genus Timema; species Timema poppense. Next base: position 16,491 of record CABFOV010010313.1, read on the forward strand.
TACAAATTACGTAACGTTTAATTTTCTTCACATGGTGTCATCAAAAGGTTTTGAATATCTGTCACGAGCATAGCAGCATTGGATAGAAACTTTTTAAATGAAG
>CABFOV010010315.1:1554-16583 GCA_902141375.1 Timema poppense
CAAGGGTTTTTGGAATTAAATAGCTAACCCTAAATTTAAGAAAAGTTTATTGAAAGGCCAAAAGCGAAATTTACCCTTATGATATTAATTAAATTTAATATCTAAATACTGTTTATCAATATAAACAAGATGGACATTTTCATTTTCTCATGAACATGACTTTGAAGGTACTTTACATAGGGGAGATTTTCAAATTTTCTTCATTTCTCCGCAACTGTAATAACGTATCATTTTAAAGTTTTAGTACTATTAAATGTATTTTTTTTTTAGAAAACCATTGAATTTTGAGCTATAAACACACACACACACATATATATATACTTTGTAACCAGGGGTGTAGTGGAGTGGGAACGCCGTTCTGGCACTGCTTTTCGTGGAAAAAGATTCAAAATATTTTTTTAGTAAAGTTCTATACTTTGCAATTCCAAGTTAACTAATCGATTTTATATCAATATTATGTTAAAACTTTTTTAATACTATTAATAAATAAATTCTTGTTAAGTTTACAGTGCTCTATGCGAATTCCTGGAATTTTAGGGGAAGTGCGTTAAGTAAGTTTCTACCTTAGTAATTATTAAAATATGCTCCAAATAGCTTCTAGATGCACCTATGTTTTTGCAATTCTTTCGCCTACGGCGGTTAGGGGTCACAAAACTCCACTTCAACTTTGGGATTGCTAAGAGCTTGCGTTCCAGCACTGCTAAATTTACGACTATACACTGTTTTTAATACATGTTTTTGAAAATGAATTTGATTCTTATGCTCTTTGATTGACAAAAATGTTTCTCTTTTCTCAATTTTTCTGTAACAGGGTTCCTAGTTTCCGATGCCATAGAGTCAGGGGCGGCCTGAGGTAAATTTCACGCCCGGGCGGTATTGCTTTTTGTCACCTCTACGTAGCCGGTGGATAATATAGTCAATTCACCATAGGAGTGTAGGTAACTAACAGCTAGCAAAAGTTAGCAGATCAAATCTCATGTATCCATTTGCCAAACCATATGATCTGCAATGACCATAATATGTTGATTTATTGTCACTTTTGGAAGTCAAAACTTTAACAAACCCAGTTTTATTTTTAATTTGTTTTTTATTTTGGCAGCTCTTAAATCTTCTGCTAGCTGCCAGCTACCACATTTCTCATGGTGATTGTACTCTCGGAAAATATTAAAATAATCCCCAAACATCACAACTCCAAACCTAACGTAGCCTGGACGTGATAGGAAAATAATTGAAAGGGAAACTTCACAAATGTTAAACATACGCTAAACGTATCTGTTAGGATCACAAATAAAACTACAAGAACCTGTTTGGTAGACAATGTCGTCCTCTATTTTTTTATTATAAGTTTAACACTTTGACATTATGAATGGTTTACGTTATAATTGCAAAATAAAAATAAAGTTTTAGGGCGCCATTATTTCAAGCTGGTAAATGTAAAATAATTTTTTAAGAGTGGCACTAGATTATATTTTACTCACCACAAAATTATACCAATGTGTAAAATTTCATATTAGTATCAAAAATTGAACGTTTGTTAAGCTTAGGAACTCCACTATCATTCCCTGTCTACGTTAGGTTTGGGGACTATTTTCATATAAGACCTAGGCTACGTTAAGTTTGAAGTTCTTAGGTTTGGGGACTATTTTCATATCACGCCCAGGCTACGTTAGTTTTGAGGATTATTTTCATATCCCGACCAGGCAACGTTAGGCCATTTCTAACTTTGTTTGGCGCCCCCTCAAGATGGCGCCCATGGCAGCCGCCCGCTTCGCACGGCCCTTAAGCCACCCCTGCATAGAGTAAGTAACCGTGTATATTATTTCATTTCACAAATCCTAACGAATGTATAGTAAATGTCTATTTCAAGATAAAAGCGAAAGAAAGTCTGTGTGGCGCATCGTATAATTTATTTTTTATTATAAAAATACAAAATTGCCTTTACCTCTATGTGAGTAGGTTTGTGGACCTATATTTCTAGGACAAGTTTATTATTATTATTATTATTATTATTATTGAAGTTTACCGACGTATCGACACAACTAGAGGTAATGTAACATCATTAAAATCATTCTACTCATGTTAATATGCACAACAAGATCCATAATTTCTGAACCCCCCTTTTTTAACAACCTGTATATACATGTGTGTGTGTGTGTGTGTGTGTAATTTCTCTTAAAAAAATGTCTTAAGCTAAAATAATTTGAGGGGGATAGAAATAATAGCTATGACGCACATGCCGACCCTCCCCTAAGTAAACTCCTGGGTGCGCCACTGAATCTTAATATCTTCAAAATTAATTCTGCTATAATTGGGAAAAGATCTTGTTCGTCTATAACACATGAATAAAACAATTTAGAGAAATCCTTTCCACCTCTCTCTTCTTACAAAACCAATGTTATACAAATAGGTTTTATCTAATCAAGGAAACACTGTTTATGCAAATTATTTATGAGGTAAACATTGTCAAGTTTACTATATGAAAAAAATTTAACATAGATCATACAAATACATAACAAGAAACATTTTCAATAGCTCAAGGGAGATAAATCGGTAGAGAAAAGGGGGAATAGCGGGGTTTTACAGGGGAAAAAGATGGAAAGATAGTGAATGCCAAAAAGGGGTTGGGGAGGAGAGGGAGAGGGGCTTCCGAAGACAGAGCAATCTACCAGGAAGTTACTGAACATTTTCAACAGTTTAGACATAATTTAATTTGAAAATATCAAATTTTGTTAAAATTATTGTATTGTAATTATTCGTCGTGTGTGATAGAACATTATCTTACTCTCTATAATAATATGATAACTTCAAAATTATATTCTTGTATTTCATGTTTTATTTAATTTAAATGTAATTGAAATTACGTCTTATTGTAAAAAAGTAAAAACTAGCTTGTAATTTTTTTTATTAATATAGTTCATTTTAAATTTACAAGTTTAATATAATACAAAAAACCGCATGTTGTTATTATACATATTTTCTAAGCAAGAGAGTAAACAACTTTATCGTTCTTATATAGTAGGTATCCATTCGAATCTGAAGTGAAAAGAGAGTATTTTTCTGATACTGATGTTTTAAATTCTCTCTACATGTCATTAATTTTAATTTTAGATAATGTCATAGTCCACAATAACTTAAAAAAGTTAGATAAAAAACAATACAAAAATACATAATGTCAATATTAAAAGTGTCTTCATTTAACTTTCCCTTTCACTAGACAGATACAACGTATTTTGGCGCTGTGCACTAATTTTGTTGAAGAGGTCTGCCAGAGCTTCTATATCTAAGGCAATTATTGCAGATTATTTGTGGACATGTAAAATAGTAGTACGGTTCAGCCTCTTTTATGTTATCACTGACCCCAAATATGTTTTAGTGTATATAGAGCAGAAAATGATCGTTTGGCAGAACACGTACACGAACAAACTGGGATGGTTATAAGTTTCTTAAGATCAGAAACTATGGGACTTTGCAATAGCCAACATATCACAATGAAGCTTCAAACGTTTATCATCGAAATCGTCACCATAAAAGTCGACCTCACTTTGAAGACTAACAAACTAAACACTATGGTATTCGATTTTCAAACGGAGATCTTCTAAATAATTAGGTACTTTTAAACTTCATACTTTAACTTCATTCCAAACCACTACATAGCTTTAATCAGCATATTGTTTTTGACAAACACCTTTTTAGCCAACCTGTAGATTGCTTCTGATAAATAACTGAAGATAATAAGGGAAAGGGAAATGATGACAGAAAAGGCTAATGTTATTAGTATTGGATTACTCTGCCTGTGGCTTGTGTGAAGACTTGCCGCCTACGATTGTACGAACACCGACAATCCAACCTACACATGCATATTACCAAAGGGAACGATTTCTACGCTGCCATTGATGTTACAAAATAGCCAAGGCCGTAGCCAGCCAATAATTTTAGGGGGGGAGGGGGTTTGGTTGGCACGTTCCCCAATTGCTGGAGGCTAGGAAAAATTCTAAATGATTAAGGTTCTAGAAGCTATCTGAATTATTCTTTTTATGGCAACATATACCCCCTAACTGCCGAAGGCTAGGACAAATTCTAAATATTAAACACCTCTAAAAGCACTCTGAAGTGCTTTTTATGGTAGCACAGCCCCCTAATTTGTAGGCCTACTTGTGCCTTAATTTTGATAGTGTTTGAACCATAAATAAAGCCATATATATTTTGTTCATTAAATTTAGGGGGTGGGTGAGGGCGTAGTTTGAACCCCCAAACCGCTCCCCCTGATTACGGCCTTGAAAATAGCTATTTTTATCTTTTGTGTGTAATTCATTTAAAAAAATACTGTTCAGCATTTCTATGTACCCATTTAATTTAAAAGTAACTATGAATAGATTTTATGTTTACGGTAATTTAAGCAAAAATGTAGAGCCTACTAGTAATGAATATTTTCCTGAGCCCCTGCAATGCAGGGGTACATTTACGCTCGTCGGCTCCTGCACGAGCAGGCCTGCAGGGTATCTGTTCTTCGCCTTTGGCTGGTTATTTAATGTTATTGAAAGTACATCCTGTACACATATCACTGACGACTTCACGGTACACTCCGTTCAACAATGTTTTACATCTTTTGTATCACCCTGTCAAACCTATGGGCTCTATTATTTTCCCCACCATGTCTTACCACCTATATATGCTATACATGTATTACCGCCTATACATGATATGCATGTCTTACTAGTCATATGTGCTATACATGTCTTACCACCCATCCGAGCTGAAGGTAGCATTTGCGTGTATAGATATTAGAAGAAACATTTAGAAAAATAATTCCTCATTACATATCGGGGGAGATTCCAAACCCAACCTTAGCACGTTTTATAATCCTCTCTAGCATGTTATAATCCTCCCTAACATGTTATAATCCTCCCTAGCATGTTATAATCCTTCCTAGCATGTTATAATCCTCCCTAGTATGCTATTGTTGAGAGGAGCCCGTGACAAGGGTTGACCACAGACACCTGCAGGTGTTATAATCCTCCCTAGCATGCTATTGTTGAGAGGAGCCTGTGACAAGGGTTGACCACAAACACCTGCAGGTGTTATAATCCTCTCTAGTATGCTATTGTTGAGAGGAGCCCGTGACAAGGGTTGACCACAGACACCTGCAGGTGTTATAATCCTCTCTAGCATGCTATTGTTGAGAGGAGCCTGTGACAAGGGTTGACCACAGACACCTGCAGGTGTTATTGTCCCCTTGGCCCCCCCTACGCTGTCACCACCAAGACTTGACATTGTCACGCACGGCCAACATTGCCTTCATTCTGTTCTTCTTGTGCTCGTCGCTACCCGGTAGTTTTTTGTTGAACTCGCTCTGCCGCTTTGCTGCTCATTTTACGAATAAATTAGTTTCATCATCACCGTGAAGTTTTTTGTTCTCCATCCACCCTCTCCCACTCTTCCTTCTCATCGCCATCCAATTTTTATAGACCCAAACTCATCCTTAATTTTTTTAACTCCACTATCCGATTCTTTTCTTCCCCACAAAAATTTAACAAGACTTGTTACAAAACGTTTTCACTTGAGCGATTCTCTTTTCCCCGCCCTCTCTTTCGCTCTTCCATGTGCCAGATACTAGCACTCTCTCTCTCTGTCACAGTTTGTTTGTTCTCGCTGGGGGGATCTCGACCGTTTCAAACTGAAGCTAATTTATATTTTTTTTAAAATTTGAATAGTTATTAGAGTGTTGGCTCCCTAAGTTTTGCGGTCTAAGACGGGGGTAAGGAGGAGAGTTTTGAGAATAATTGCACCTCGCTTTATTGACACAGGAGTAAGATGAATATGGAAGCGGTAAAACTACTCGGTTTATGTTGAACGTTATCTCGAGTTGTAATTAGAGCAATATTATGATGGGATTGATGGTTACGGGGAGGTAGGGGTTTAAATACCGGGGATGTAGCTCATGAATTGTTTCCCACCCCGGTACCATGATGACGAGGAAACATTTCTTTTAAATGTAGAACTTCCCCATTCCTGACCCATTCGCGTGATTAATGTAGGCCTCTGAAAACTAATTGAGACACGGTAGAAAGATATAGAGATGATTTAAACACAATATTTACTCTTGTTACAAGCACCCGGACATCCCAGTTACAAACACTAACTCTCTTTAAAAAAACCTAGCTAAAATCCACCCAGTTACTACCTTCACTCCCCTTGACTAACATTCAGTGGCGGCTCGTGTATAGGAACTGTGGAATTGCGGCACCCCCTATTTCCACTTTATATTATCGATAACATTTAATATAATGAGTCCTTTTTTCTTCAATTCTTTCTTTATTTTTGTAGTAAAATATATATTTATTAAGCTTAATGTCAGTACTTCAGTAGCCAACCCCCAGTTTATGAAAAAGATAAAAAATCTTTGTATGAAACTGTGCGCTTCATAGTGCCAGCAACGTGGAGCTTGACTGACGTGCGCATGCGCACATAAGATATGGGTGGGGCTGCCATGTAGAGAGAGAGAGAGCACTGTTGCTCTCGCAGTGCCGGCTCTGGCGTGATGGTAGAAGGAGGTTTTTTTACTCACCGTGTGTTGTGCTTAAAAGCCGTATACCATATTATTGAATGTGATAAAGTGTAGAAGAGTGTATAGTTAGATTATTATTCTGCTTCCAGCTATTTTATTTGATTCATTATTTTTTTTCGGTTCTTTTATTTAACAGAAAGAGTAAATAAGCTTGCAGTACTTTCAATGGAGAAAAATTTCCTCAATTGTCATCCAGAGATCAAGGAGAGAATTATTGAACTTTTTGCACAAATTAAAACAAGAAGAATGGATTTAGTTTTTAAATGAATAGATCAAGCTTGAACTGTAACAATTTAAATTAAAGTAAGTAAAAAATGTTTGATTTTTTGTTAAGATTTTATCAAGGTCCTGAATAAATTTTCTTTTTATACGTTTTTTCCCTTTTACACAATTTTAAAACAAAGCCTAACCATTTTGTGGAGCAGCACCCCCACTAATTTTAGCTACGAGCCGCCACTGCTAACATTCCACCCAGGGTGTACGCGAATATGGTGTTAATATTGTCTGATCTTGTTTCTAGGAGTGAGGAGGCCTGGGCTCGAATACCGGGTGGGGTTCTCTCAGATTGTAATTTCTTAATGGCTTTCTACTTATTTTCCACCCAAATACTGATACATTTTCTATATAATTCAACCTTCTATATCTCTTACTCTGATAAGTGTAAGTGTATGGATGGATAGCTCGGATAGGCACAACAAATGAGGTTTCCACTATTTGTGCGACGTGTATGGTATCAGGGTCACAGTAGTAGACATCAGAAGGTATCTTATAACAAAAATACTGTATACATTATAACATATATTATTTTGTGTCTAGTATCAGGTAGGATCACAGGAAACATAAGGAGGTAGCCTATAACAAATATTATATTGTGCTTGGTTTCAGGGTCACATGCAATATCAGGAGGTAGTATATTAAATACTGTTGACTATATATATATAAGCTGTAACTATAGTGCATTATTAACTACACAACTCACATTCTTGTTTCACTGTGAAGGTTGTGCTTGCTGAGCGAAATACTAGTTTTTTTAATGTCTGGTTTCAACTAGGTTAATTTGTCTTGAATCAGGTTCGACATTCAATTTGTTCCTGCAAGGCCCATACTTATTTTATTATGTAAATTAGATAAGAAAACCCTCATTCACAAAAGTAAATAGTTGTAACCACTATCAAAACTTCTACATCCTTTTCCAAGATCAGCGGATATTAAATTCCTCTTACAAACCAAAAGTCTGTTAATTCCATCTTCTTGATCATCTACGTGAGACTTCCATCACAAGAGCTCGATCAGTTTGTCTTTTTTGGAAGGAGTTTGATTCTAGCACGATGTCGTCAATAGAAAGTGGGTCTCTAATCCAAAATTCTGAAGCTAGGTTTTCAGGGAAATATCCCTTAAAATCTGTGATTAGGCTCCTAAGGGGCTCCTATATATTTGTCGTCATTTCACTATTAAGAAGGATTTAATTTTCACTTAAGAAAGCATCCAACAATGAAGAGGGACGTGTTTTTCTAAAATCGATCTCTTAAATGATTAACCCAAGTTTTTTTAAAAATAAGAGCCATGGTTTTCTCCAGTATAAATCATAACGAAGTGCATGCACCCTGCAAGCTCTTATTCACTTGGGTGAGGCGGCAAAATATATTTGCCAGGTGTGCCAACCGGACAAGCCACAATTCACCCAAGAAATAATTATTTAAGTCCGAAGACGTGTCAGAGAGAAAAATCTGCACTTCTTAACGAAGTTCAAACAGAATACTCAATACAGCCCTCCTCGACAGCCACCTAACTTTGGTATGAAGTAGAAATTAATTATGCTCAGCACCCATTTCACCGCACAAAATCGGAAATAGTTGTGAGGTGATAGCTCTGGACTTAATGAAGTTGATAGCTCTCACTGTTTCAATGAAAACTGTCTTCAAAGCAACCAGCATTTTTCTTTGGGCTAAAGCCTCGCGATGAATGCTGCAATGTACAAACTTAGCCTCAGGAGCGATTTATTTAATTTTGGCAACAACTCCACTATTTCTCCCAATCACTGCACGTGCTACATTGGAACAAACACCAACACATTTATTCCGCTGTATATCATTCATATTCATACACTGGTCTTTTTTGCAAATATTTCATTAGAAGTTGTTCTAACCAGCAATGGTTCACAAAACAAGAACTCTTCTTTCACTGTCTTCCCATCTATAAATCTTACACCCGTAAGAATTTGGGCCATGTTGGTAATGTCAGTAATATATCCAATTGAGTAGAATAATATTTACTAGGCTGAACTTTTTATATTAACTGCTCTTTAACATTTGAAGCCAAACTGAAATTATTCGTGACACGGTGTCATTGGTGGAATCATTTCAAGTTTTTTGCTACCTTCTCCCCCAAAATTATACTGACCATATCTGTAATATTAATGACACTCTGATTTTGTGAGGTTTTCCTGCTTTAGCTTTTCTTAACCTGACATTGTAATATGCCTTCAGAGCCTTCATGTTAAATCCTTAGAAAGACGTTATTTGTATTTCCTTGTCGACAAATCAAACAGTTTTCTCTGAAAATATTCCAAAGGTTTATGTTTTTCATCTCCGTACCTAGTTTCAAAATGACACTTAAGAAGGAAATATTTCATCGAATTATTTGACGAGGTTCATAACTAATCACACACTGGGGAATAGGTGTGTCTTATTCTCCAATAGTGGTGAACCCATATGATAAATAACTGGGATTGTACTTTTGTTGGGCTGTGCGGGGCTTTTTATTGTATTCTGCTACAATAATGTTCTCTGTTGATTGACTAGAAGTTGAAGTACTTGCTTCTGACGGAGAGGAATTACTTCCCCCACTTCCACTAGTGTCTCCCTTAGGTATTTTTAAGGTCTCAGTCGTTAACCACTTATTCATGTTATGTTTTTAATACATTTGCATAAAATACATATGGCAACTTCACAAATATAATCACGCAGTTTAAAGAGAAGATGTCCAAGACCAGATTTATTATCACTCAACAACAGATATAGATATTACTGAGCGCTGAACCTCACAAAACCAGGCCAATCTTTCTAGAAAATGAAAGTCCTCTATCTCTCTCTATCTGTTTGTCCGTCATTAACTGTTGCCAGGACGTTCTCTCGACAAAGCCTCACTCTGCCCTCAGGGGCAACCAACCGCACCCGGCTGTCTTCTTTCTTGGAACTGTGATAACGGGAGGAGGGAAGGGGCGGGGCGGATTAAAACACGATATTCTTGATGATAATGTAATATCTAATTTTTTCGTACACGCTAAATTTAACCTTACCCCTCTGAGCTATTGGTGTAATTAGTACATAAGCTTATAACCCGAATGGGTAGTAATACGTGGCGCTAAAAAGAGTTTAATCAATTGCATTCAAGCGTAATATGTAATTTTATAAGTGTATGTAATTTTAAAGGGTTTATCGTCATTTGTCTACTTGTTTCCGTTTTACTCAGAGCTAGCCATGATAACATCTCTATTGGTTTTTTTTTGTTGCTTGTTTGTTGTCTAGTACCGTTTCAGGACAGCCTCACCTTCTTAATTCAATTAGAGCTTTCCACGAAATTATTTTTTATGACTAATTTAGTTGCTCATTACCGGAAGACAAATATAATGTCTTATAACTATACACTTTTGGTTATTATGGTAGACCAGCATTCCAGTGTGTGGGCCAGCGTGTCTAATAAGTGGGCCAACGTGTCCAGTGTATGGGCTAGCGTGTCCAGTGTATGGGTCGACCTATCCGGTGTATGGGTTAGCGTGTCAAGCGATAGGGCCAGCGTGTCCAATGTATGGGCTAGCGTGTCCAGTGTATGGGTTAGCGTGTCAAGCGATAGGAGCCAGCGTGTCCAGTGTATGGGCTAGCGTGTCCAGTGTATGGGTCGACCTATCCGGTGTATGGGTTAGCGTGTCCAGTATATGGTCTAGCGTGTCAAGCGATAGGGCCAGCGTGTCCAGTGTATGGGTTAGCGTGTCAAGCGATAGGGACAGCGTGTCCAGTATATGGGCTAGCGTGTCAAGCGATAGGGCCAGCGTGTCCAATGTATGGGCTAGCGTGTCCAGTGTATGGGTTAGCGTGTCAAGACGATAGGGACAGCGTGTCCAGTATATGGGCTAGCGTGTCCAGCGATAGGGCCAGCGTGTCAAGCGATAGGGCCAGCGTGTCCAATGTATGGGTTAGCGTGTCCAGCGATAGGGCCAGCGTGTCCAGTGTATGGGCTAACGTGTTCAGCGATAGGGCTAGCGTGTCCAGCGATAGAGCTAGCGTGTCCAGCGATAGGGCCAGCGAGTCTGGCATTCATGTAACGTGGGTCAACGCATTAAGACTTACCCGTAAACTAGTGGTGAATTAAGTGTATGACACTGGTGATGTAGATATTGGTTGTTGTTGTAAACTCTATTAACATTTTTGTTACTTCTTTAAATATTTGATAGTTATTATGTGTCTTATAGTTATTGAATTTTTATTTAATTTAATTTTACATTTTCTCGTTTTCGTATTCACTTACTACTCTGATTATTTTAATTCAATGTCTTGTTTGGTTGTAGTTAATTTAATTATTACATCAGTGTATGTTTTATTTTTTATTTTTAGTATATTTGGTGGGTGTTTTCAATCGTGTCTAGCCGACAGCGTGCCACAATATCCAACTCGTGGTTAACATGAAGACGTTTGAACGTCCCGCAACCTCCCAGGTCGCCCCACCCACGTGCGTCACAATATGTTGAAAGAATTCTTCTTAATTATAATATTATAAGCTGCGATTAAAATGATTCAAACACAAAAAACTTAACTTCCGGCTTATTTTATTCTATTTTATCAAGACTAGATCCTCGATTCTTTAAATCAACGGTCCTTCATCCAGAACATCTTGAGAGGAGTAGACTTATCTGCTGCACCTCTCAATAGTTTGATTGTTGATTGGCTAGCACGACTCTCTCTCTCTATCTCTCTTTGATTCGATCCCTACATTATAGTCATGCTTGATACTTACATGACCAACATACATAGCATACATTTTAAGCATCGTGCTTGATCATCGCGTGATCGGAAACCTACTTCATACTTTGACATCATATCGTTGATCCACCTTTCAAACATCAACATGCACAATTAAAACAAGCTACAGTAGCCCCATGGATTCTTAGGTGCTGACTGACAGCTCACAGCTGACAGCCTTGAAAAGCTACCATACCAAATTATGTATCCCTACGCCGAACCAAATGATCTGCAAAAACATGGTGTTTAGCAGCTGTCACTTCTAACAGTAAAGATGTAGGTGTATGCCTAAATGTTTACTGTCAGAAGTCAGCTGTAAGCTGTCGGTCAGCACCAAAGAAGCCGTGGGCTTACTGTACCTATCTTAGCTTGGTTGATTACACCATATTGAGAACAGGCGAGGCTTTTGTCGGACCAGAACTAACCATCTGTCTAGTCTCGACTGATTGAACTATAGTTCTATCTTACACTAAGCCTCTGTAGTACTATGTCATCTTACACGTTATTATGTTTTGACTGATTACTGTAAGCTATGATGATATAGAGTATTTACCGAGTTACGATACCTGACTCGAGCTCACAACTTCTTACATAACAAAAGAGCGGGCTCATGATAGGGATTGAGCCTGATACTCGGTGAAGCAGAAGTCAATATATCCTCACCGGGTAAGCATAGGCGAGAACTCTTCTCTACCAGCATAAGGCGAACAAACCTATACAATATGTGAATCCATGCCATTCCTCAAATTCCGCTTCCTATCCATACATGGACATATTGATATGTCAATTTCAGAGGTTTTACTACATGTTATCCTGAGGGTGCAAACCGTATAAGTTTAGAGTTCAAATCTCCTGCATGTTAGAATCAGCTCAGGTCTGAACATGTTTTTGAGCAAGTCCCGATCAGTGAATAATGTCCAAGTACATATACCGAATAAGTACGTATTATGCATGGTACGGATCAGTGAATAATGTCCAAGTACAATATACCGAATAAGTACGTATTATGCATGGTACGGATCAGTGAATGATGATGACAGCTTGTAAATATATTACGTATATTTGGATGAATAGATGCCGGGTAGGTAACAACTATGGCTCCAATCCTATGCTGTGTAAGTTAGGTGTGATGCCTGGTCTTGATAAATAGGCTAAATAAAACTTAATCAAATATCTTCTAATTATGATGTATAGTTCTGATTAATGTATATCAATGAACTAAAGTTACTTTTTGTGTAAGAATCATGCAAACTGTCGATCTATGAATCGTGGAGTCGGATCAATGATCTATGGGTGGTAATCAGATGGTATGTAAGTATCACACACGATACTGGCCAATGATTAGAGATCATTCGTTGACCAAGTACGAGTGCTCATTATGTCGGAAAAACAAGTACGATTTTTTAGTGTCATACAAAGATGATATCATTAACAAGTCCGATGTCTCTAGCTATTTCGATTAATATCCACATGGTCGAAGTTGAAGATATGTAATCATGACGTGTAATCGTAGTCGCTACATATATAGGAGGTCATCGTTTAGGAAAAATCGCCAGACACCAAATTGGGTTTTGGGGCTGCTCTTAAAAAGAAATTATACATAGGCCTACTGTAACTTATATCAATTATAAAGTAGCCAAGCCCTTATTATTATAATATACACAGCTCAATAAACATACATGTATTTAACAAAATATAAACTAATAGTACACCTACTGAAAACAATTACGTATGTAATATAGCACCTAGAAGTTAGGTGGACACGCGGACTAAAAGTCAATCTCGTCTATTATCGTTTACCTGTGACAGGTGGCCGAGGTGTGAATCCCGGCTGTGTGTACCGAGTGTTTTTAATTAAATAGTGTTCCACTTTCCCTCTACTCTAATCCGGAAATATTTCCTCTAAATGCCTCTTCCTCGTTCCTAGCCTCCTAGCGTAGTTAATTGAGGGTAACCCGGCCATGTTCAGGGCAAATACAAAATAATATAAAGAGCCATTGAACAACAAACCCATTTTTACTCTAAACCAGCGTACAGTAAAAATATGCGATGTTGATGATGGGTCTTTGTGTGGGTTTAAAAATGAGATAAAAAGCTAATTATGTAAAATGACCGCTATAATCGCTGTAGTCAGATATGGTACATCCACGTAAAAATGTCTTATACAAAGTGATGTTTAAAAACTATGAGCACCGCGAGATGTGTGTCGACTATTTTAAAAACCTGACCTCATAAAGGCAACAATCAGATATATATATATATATATGGTTCATAGCTAATACCACCACTAATTGAATTGCATTAAAAATATTAGCACAGTAAGATAAAAAGTAAATAAATAAAAACTAACTGCTATTAAAAATGTAAATTTTTATGTTTATTATTAAATATTTGATAGTTTATAAAGTAATCAGGTAAGTGTATTGAAATTTTTCACGTTTATCTGTAGCAACTTAGTAAGTCAAATATAAAAATACAGCACTTACAGTTAGCCTAATAGGTTTGGAAAATTTGATATATCTAAGGAGGAAGAAACAGTTTTTGAAATCAAAACACAATTATAATAAGTTTTTTTTAGAAAAAAGGTTTTTCCCAAAAAACGTCTTATGCACGATTCCCCTTAAAATTAAATAGTTTATTAACAACCAACGCCAACCATCAAAAAGTTTATAAAGTTAAGAGCCTCAGTTTTACTCCTATAAAAACTCACAGCAAAATATAATCAGATAAGACTTAATCAAATCAAATTTTGTAAAAAATACATTTTATTGTAACAGGTGAGTCGAACTTAGATGGTAACCCACGTTGATTTGTCGAGGTTCCAGAGAATACTGGCAATTATCCTATTAAGGGGGTCAAATCCTTCTCACAACGCCGGAAAACCATTCTGATTACTGATGGATTGGTTGAATGGCTGTATTGTTTAAACCAGTACAATCACAATGGAAGCACCTTGGTTCAACACCCGTTGACACCAGTACAATCACAATGGAAGGTTTGAATGAAGTAACAACCTCCTTCCCGTGCGCAATTGAAAAAACCCCAACCACCCTAACAGGGATATGGCCAACGCGGTGTCAAATCAACTCAAGAATAGAATGCCCATTACATTTGGAGCAAGAACCTCCGAACACGCCGATTGCGCATCTCAAAAGAGATCCCCAACAAAAGTTCCCGGATCAAATCCCGTAAATGGCAATTCACTCACAAGAAAGATCTCCAAGGTCTAAGCTGGGAAATTACGCGACCACAGAGACAGAGGAAAGAAAGAGTTGAGGAGAGTCTTGGACGGGTGTTAAGACGCGATACATTCACCCCTCCATGTCTCGCTGAAAGAGTAGCTCAGCTCGGATGGGTGTTAAGACGTGGTACACTCACCCCTCCATGTCTCGCTGAAAGAGTAGCTCGGCTCGGACGGGTGTTAAGACGCGGTACACTCACCCCTCCAT
>CABFOV010010316.1:0-16582 GCA_902141375.1 Timema poppense
CCTCGTTGGATGAAGGGCCTAAATTTCATAATTTTAAGGTGAGGATGTAGGGAACGCGAGAAAAGAGCAGTATTTTTACAGTTTTTATATCAAAATTTTTAAACCAGAATAAATAAAATATTTATCCAGTAGAAATATATAGTTTAACTTTCTTCACGCGGTGATATTAACAGTTGTTGAATATCTGTCAAGGTGTCCTAGAATTTATTGGCAACTTTTTCTCTTCATTTAAAAAGTTTCTCATCTAGCGCCGATATGCTCAAGACAAATATTCAACAATTGTTGATATCGCCACGGGAATAAAATTAAACTATGTTTGTATAGAAGCAATATTTGATTTAATTTGACCAAGAAAAAAACCTGCCTTTTATATTGTTTCCTACATCCACAACGTCTTGCTTTCTTTATGAATTTTGCATTGCAAGCTATTCACCAGTCATTAATAAAAATAAAACCATTGACACATTTTTACCGGAAACATAACTTTACCTGATATTCAATTAAAAATATCAGTTAAAACCAGCACAATTGCGTTTGATTGAGTTAAATGACGTGTACGAGATATTTAGTCCAGATAAATATAGACTCCAATTAGTCCTAATTTTATATAGCCTCACACATTGTTTATGATTTTTTTACTTTTTGTACATCCCTGCTCCTCTCTTGTCATAACGCACGGGTTAGGTAGTTCGTGGAACACTTAAATACTTATCTCGGGCAAGCCAGATGAAATCCGTGTGCTTAAAAAAAAGATACATGGAACTATTTGAGAAAATGAACGAGCATGCAAACATGAGACGCAAAAAAATAAATAAAAAATGCTAAAAGCTATAGATCTACGACTAAAAAAATAAGTTGTTTAGACAGTAAAAATATAAGGTAAAAATTCCACATCGCCACATCACCCAGTTTGTGGTCCCTTTTAGTGCCGCCATTTTCCAGTCACAAAAACCCTCGCCTCTGTCTCCCCCCTCCCCCCCATCCTTAGCCACACGTTGCGTCTTACTACCCGTCCGAGCCATCGGTATAAAGACAATTACGTTGTAGGGATGAGGAAAGGTGAATGAAAAAAAATCGCGTGGAGGGAGAGGTAAAAACCCTTGATCTATCGCTAATCCTGATACAAGATAGAACCCTTTATATTATTATTATTATTATTAGCACCGCGTCTTACTACCCGTTCGGGTTATACGCACTTACGCTCATGTATAATGGTAGGGTGATTGTGAGATTAAATGGAGGACCTACAGTTTAACGTGGAATCCGAACCACGATGGAGGCCTGGCATTCCCCACATTCACAAGATGTCTTGTCAGAACCCTTTATAAATTAAACCAAATGCTTGCAATGCAAATTTTTCTAAGGGGTCCACTAACATTTAAAAAAATCATACCTTTGGCCAATAAAAGTTTGTATACGCATATATAAATATATCAGAGATGGAATGCTTGAATCCCTCGAACCCTATAGTATTATTGATTAGTAAGATCTCAAGAAGATACCTCGATCACATTAAATGAAGGACTTGACTTGAAATCACATTATTTTAATCAGTTGATAACAGTAATTATATTATACTTGTGTAGTTGGGAAGAATAACAAAATCACAAAAAAGGACAAAATTGTAGGAATATATTATTATTATTATTAGCACCGCGTCTTACTATCTGTTCGGGCTACACGCACTTAGGCCAATGTGTAAAATGGTAAGGTGATTGTGAGATTAAATGGAGGACCTACATTTTAACGTGGAATCCAAACCACCGTGGAGGCCTGGCATTCTACACATTCACAAGTTGTGATTAATACAAGTCTTATCAGAGGTGAAGGAAGGGTTTGGTAATCAGATAAATCTGTGTTGGGACCGAGGATTGAACCCCAGACCCCAGCACAGAAGTCCGACACCTTATCCCTAGACCGCCAGGTCACCTGTTACAAAATAATTAATCTGTCCCCAAAGGGTAGGCCTATACATATTTTGTTTTTGATGACGTAAGAGATATGGCAAACAAAATAGCGTTTGTCAGTGTTACTAAGCCTGGCACACATTTTTTTTTTAATTCAATTTTAAATTAATTCACTATAATAGAATTGTACATCGAGGATATTATTTTAGATTCGGGAGCGTGTTGCTTGCGCCCGTGTTTGTATCGCCCTTTAAAAAAGACGTGGGCGTTTGTGTAAGTGTTTGTTCCCGTCGGCGAGTCGAGCAACTGCAAGTCATTAAGAGGACGTATATGATGTTTATTTTTTGATCTGTCTTGATTCAGAAATAATAGTACGAAGGAATTACGGTAGGTTAGGCTAAGTTAGGTTAGGCTAGTCATTGACCCGATATCTCTATCCTGCTGGAGGGAAAATAAAACGCAAATTAAATGTATTTGAAAGGAAATAACATAAACAAATTTTATAAATACAACCATTAACCTTCCTTAGAATAATAAGAAGGATTTGAATATAAAATGGGTGCAAACACACACGGCTATTTTTACCAGGGCACAAACATACACGGCTATTTTTCCCAGAGCACAAACACACACGGCTGTTTTTCCCAGGGCACAAACATACACGGCTATTTTTCCCAGAGCAACAAACACACACGGCTATTTTTTCCAGGGCGTAAACACACACGGCTGTTTTTCCCAGGGCACAAACATACACGGCTGTTTTTCCCAGAGCTCAAACATAAACTGCTATTTTTCCCAGGGCACAAACATACACGGCTATTTTTCCCAGGGCACAAACATACACGGCTATTTTTCCCAGGGCACAAACATACACGGCTATTTTTCCCAGGGTGCAAACACACACGGCTATTTTTCCCAGAGCACAAACACACACGGCTGTTTTTCCCAGGGCACAAACATACACGGCTATTTTTCCCAGAGCACAAACACACACGGCTGTTTTTCCCAGGGCACAAAAATACACGGCTGTTTTTCCCAGAGCACAAATACACACGGCTATTTTTCCCAGGGTGCAAACACACACGTCTATTTTTCCCAGAGCACAAACACACACGGCTGTTTTTCACAGGGCACAAACACACACGGCTATTTTTCCCAGGGCACAAATACACACGGCTATTTTTCCCAGGGTGCAAACACACACGGCTATTTTTCCCAGGGCACAAACACACATGGCTATTTTTCCCAGGGCACAAACACACACGGCTATTTTTCCCAGAGCACAAACACACACGAATAGATTTAAAAATGACACTTGGACACGGGAATAGAACCTGGGATCTTTGGCTTAGCGTGCCACTATTCTACCACTGGGCTATCCGGGAATCGTCCCGTGCTAAGGGTCAGTCTTCACTCATATTTTAAGGCAAAGTCTGTGATGGACGTGCAGATATCAATAGAGAATAAACTTTCGGTTGTATTCGTTCCATTTAAATAAATGATTTTAAAACAAATCTAAAATGTTTCCGTGGAACCATGCGAATCCGGTCCGTGAGCCACAGGTGGGGAACCCACATAGCTAGTCGGCCATCATTTTGCTTAGCCAGACCGGACGTCGCTGCGGTAAACAACTTTAAAAAAAAGGAAAGAAAGAAAAAACATTATACTTCCACATAAGTGTGTTGATTAGATAAGCTGTCTTCATTTTTATATTCATATCATGGCCATACTTAAAAGTCACACCATTAGAGAAAAAAAAAGCGACTAAACCCGCCGTATAAATTCCTCCCATTTTCTTGCCTGCTCTTCTTTGGGATGACCTTGTTTGACTGGCAGTCACATGACAACCGCATACCTACAGTCTTATTCAGAGGGAAGGGGTATTTTTTTAAATTTTAAAAACACTTCAAAAACAATTTCCATAATATATTTAAACGTAAAGTCATGCGATACGATGCGATCTTAAGGTGCGAATGTAGGGGACGCGAGAAAAGGTAAATGTTGTTATAGTTTTTATAGCAAAACTTAAACAAAAAATATTCTTCAGTAGAAACATAGTTTAATTTTCTTCGCGTAGGGATATCATCAGTTTTTGAATATCTATCATGAACATATAGGCATTATATGACAAACTTTTAAAATCAAGATAAAAAGTTATCATTAAATTCAACAACCTGTTGATACTTACTACCTTGTGAAGAAAATTAAACTCTTTCAAGTTTCTACTGGGGTAAATATTTTATTTATTTTGAAAAAATGTCCTTCAATGGCAAATGTGAAATAGTTAATCATACAAATAAAAATATGAATTTTAAAAGTTGCAAGATTGCATTTTATTATGCATTTATTTGATTAATAAAAATATATGTATAATACTAAATTGTTTTGAGAAAGTATGTATGTGTGCATATATCATAATACAGGTTTGAAAGTAAAATGTTATCAATTTTGACCGCCACAAAATAATATTTGTATTTTTTGATAAAAGTTCTTTTTTTTTTTTTAAAAAAAAAGCACCTTTCTACAAGAATATTACTTTAGCTCAATCTGTCGCACATACTTTAGTGATGACAAACAATCCTCAGGTTACAGCGAGCGTCACGCCACTTGAAATGTTTATTACGAGTCAATGACTGACTGGTAAAGTGCATTAAGATCACTTGATAAGAGTTAAGCGAAGGTATTGGAAAAGTGTCGGGCTCCACAGATTCCGACGATTTGCGGGTTTGGAATGTACGTAGATTCCACCGCATCCAGATGTAAGGCATACTTGCGGCAAACCCTCGCTTTATATGCAGGTGACCCGCTTCGGTGGCCGCCTGGTTTAAGGTGTCACTTTTGCAATAGATTATAGTGCCGATCTTTCTCTTCCTCCACCTTAACTGTATCCAGGAAACTGCCGTGGACATTTGACGTAACGGTTATCAAACACTTTCGTGTTTCCGTGGTCGACAAACAGGAATAGTCGCGAGGGAGTCGATGCTACCATTTGCTTCGTTCTGATAGTGTAATAATAGCTTGCAGCCACATACAGGTTGGGTAGTAAAAAAATAAATACGAAAATGACTTTTGTTATTTTATTAACTAATAAAAAAAACTTCACGCACGCTACAATTTAATTGCGGTGACCTGGCGGTCTAGGGGTAAGGTGTCAGACTTCTATGCTGGCGGCCGGATTTCAATCCTCGGTCCCGGCAAAGATTTTTTTGATTACCATACCCTTCCTTCACCTCTGACAAGACATCTTGTGAATGTGGGGAATGCCAGGCCTCCACCGTGGTTCGTATCCCACGTTAAACATGTAGGTCCTCCATTCCACTCACAATCACCCTACCATTACACATTAGCGTAAGTAAGTAAAACCCGAACGGGTAGTAAGACGCGGTGCTAATAATAATAATAATAATAATAATAATAATAATAATAATTTAATTGCGATTTTAAAGAATTAAAAAAATATATATATTTACTTAACATCCGGGTAGCTTATCTCTACGAATTATCACCTGCACCGATGATCACGTGATTTTAAGGTTGGCAACAGTCTATAATTCCGGGGACCAAGAGGTTCGATCCCGATTGGGTGTATTGAGGGTGGTTTTTCCTAAATGGTTTTCCACTTTCTCTCTCCCTCCACGCTGGTGCAATACCTTTAAATCCAACCTTTCTCATCCCTAACCCATTCGCTTGATTAATACACTAGACCCGCCTCGGTGGCGTAGTTGGCTAACACGCTAGTTTCGTGTTGAGCCAGACTGCCAAGGACGAGGAGATCGAGGTTCGAATCCAACTGAGTTTTTTTACTAAATGGTTTTCCACTCTCCCTCCTTGAAAATGCGGGTTCACTTCCTCTATATACAACTGTGAGGACTAAAAATTGTATTGGATAAAAATTGACCCTCGATTGACTCAGCGCGCGCAAAATATTTACGGTCCCGATTTAAGATTTGATGATTTTAATGGAAAATATGTTTTCTCCTGAGGGACGCATGCCTGGACTACCAGGCGAGTGATGACACCTGCGCTTGCTTAAAGGTTTGTTTATGAAGACTTGTCTTCTAGAATATTCTCCGAGTAACGCGATGCAGCCGTCTTTTGTCCCTCCTCTCTTGTCCTCCGAGAAGATTTCGCCTGGGTGGTCGATAATTTATATATATAAGGATATTGCACGACGTAGACATCTACTGCTGAATATGGTGTTACGTAATTAAATAAATTGTGAGTATTATTATTATTATATTATATCAGATTTGATCATCTCTTGATTAGTTAATCAAAAGGATGTATAACATATAATAATGGCAACATCTTAGCTCAGTCGGTAGCGGTGTGTGCCTTGTGAGTTAAGGTTCCCGGTGTAATCGTCTTGTAGTAACTTACCCTAGGGCTGGTTTACCCCTAAGTGATCAGTTAACGTTGAAGTGACTTTTCTCTCTTTCATGTATATGTAAGTGGGGAAGTTTATAAACATAGATAATACCTTTAAAAAAACCTATTCTCCTTTTTCGTGTCGTCCTATATTACTTCCTCGCTTTGCTTGACTTGAGGTAGATGAAGGGAGGCTAAATGAAGAAATACTAGTCGGAACAGATTCTAAGAGAGGTGGGTCTTATATCTCATGAGGAGGGTTAGGATAATGTAAATGGAGGGGTGGGGGTGGGGCGAAGGATTTCAAACTTGGGTTTCAAAAAGTGGGAGCGTGAGGGTAATGAAACAACGTTGGAAGGAAGAGGCAAGAATCAGACAGAAGCCGCTCGAAAGCTTTTCCGACAAACTTTGTGTGCGTGTGTTTGTGCCAACCAGCTATCTCCCCTCCCCCCCCCCTTTCTCCTTGTCGCTCTTTTTGTCGCGAATATAACAATAATTCGCCAGCTGTCCTCTCACTCCCACCCTCCCACGCGTGTTATGCTCGCCTCCGCGGAAGTTGCGCAGGGTATTACTCGAGACCGTGAAACCTGGCTGTTCATGTGACGAGTAGTCGTGGAGTCCCGAGTTTGAGTTTCGAATACATGTTCTGATTCCCCTACAGGCCTGCCGCGCACAGGGAAACATCATTTGGTGATACGGGTGGGAGGATACAAGAATTTTCAGATTTATTTTTGCAAAATTTTCGAAATACGAAGATGAAAAGCATACAATGACGCATTTTAAACTATTGGTTTTTCCTCTAATTCATTCGATTTTGCGAAGAGCACAGATAGTCTTTAATAATCCTTGTGTAAAGATTTTTATTTTTTTTAGAAAACTGTGAAAATAGCGACATTAAAAAAATTATAGCGTTATTTATAAAATGTAGAATTTAGTTTTTCCATATCTTTTTGGTCTGGAAAACCTGGACAAGTAAGAGAATGGCCATACTTAATATTATTAATATTAGCACCGCATCTTACTAACCGTTCGTATTATACGCACTTACGCTAATGTGTAATATTAGGGTGACTGGGAGATGAAATGGAGGACCTACAGATTAACGTGGAATCCGAACCACGGTGGAGGCCTGTCATTTCCCACATTCACAAGTTGTGATTAACACACGTCTTGTCAGAGGCGAAGGAAGTGTTTGGCAATCAGACAAATCTGTGCCGGGACCGAGGATTGAACCCCGGACCCCCAGCACAGAAGTCCAACACCTTACCCCTAGACCACCAGGTCACCACATACTTAATAAATGTACCAACCCTGCTTTCGTGTGTTGGTCGGATCCTCCACGGGGCTGATCACATAGCCCCCAGGTACCTGGAGGGTAAAAACAAGATACGTTACGTTTCAATGTCACCCATCCAAGGTACTAACCGCGCCCGGTTCTACTTAACTTGAGTTATGGGGGACGATTCTAAGATTAAAAAAATCCGTGGTAGCAAACGTACATCTAGAATAGGAAACAAACAAAAGGTAAAATTAAAAAGCCAGTCAATGTTTTCGAGGTGCAAATATTAAAGTGACTGTGTAAACTCGTTAGAGGAAGAGGGAAATGGCTATCAGTACTTAGACAAGAGCCCTCTCAAGGTGAACTTCCATTATATTCCCTCTTTATATTTTGTACATTGGCGTCTAAATGTGATAGTGCTTAGACTGCTTGAGTGCTTAGATGCGTCAAGTTAAGATGCAACCCGCTTAACACAATAGCTTCAAAATCTCCAAGTAGGCAGCGTCATAAAGTTTAAATTTGAAGCGTTAAGTAGTTAAAATTGTAAAGATATAGTGTCAACATTTTCTGCCCCATCCTGTGTATCAGTGATGACCGACTACAATGGCCTCTGGAAGGATCCTCGCGAGGTCTGCTCACTGATCCGGGGGGAGGACAGACCAAGTTTCGATAAACACGTTGTCCCAGAGTCCTTGTCATCTGTCTTGTGACTCATCTCCCCGACCTGATGACCTTGGCAGCTGAGGGACTGCGGGTCTTTGTCACATAGGGCGTTCTTCTCTGTAACAAAAACAGCAGGTGGAGACCTTCAGCTAACAGAGCTATACGGTCCAATGTTCATAGGAAGAACCTATAGGAAAATACGAACATCATATTCCACAGTCAATATTGATAGCATGTTATATTATTGGTGTTAGATTATAGGTTTTGATAATATCTATCAAGAGGGACAGATCATCACATGGTTTGATCTGAAAATAGATCTATAAATTTTATAGCTGTCAGATAAGGCCCTTCATGTGAAAATTATACTCAAACAACGGTGTAGTCCCAAAAACCGTTGTATCCAAATGTCAAAATTTATATTATATAACATAGCAACAGTGGCTGCGTGGGTTTGTGACTTCAAGATCGCAATGGAATGGATTAACTGTGACGGAAAAATCGGGGTTCGAATCTCAAACGGGTGCTCCGGGTGTGGTATACCCAGTGGCGTGCGTGGAATGTCACCGGGCTAAGAGTAGCTTGTTTAAACTGTACTTGCGATATGTTTTCAACAACTATTTGACCCTCATTTGACTAATTACACTCGAATGGAATGGTCCAGTTTCATATGCAAGACTGGCCCATTCCATTCTGGTCTAGGTAGCTGTTCTGTGTTTAATATACCTCCGCACTTGAGGAGTACTAAGTCTGACTATGAAATGGGCCCATATCTGCTTTACATACCTAGATTGGGAATGTTTTTACATTTATACCTGGTGCATGTCACGTGTTCCTCTGAGCGATACAAACGATAATTCGGAAGGTACAGTACACTATAAACTAGCTCTGATTACCCTGGCAAACATTCCACGCGACGCCACTGGGTGTTCCACATGTTATCTATCACTGTGGCTTCCCCCCCCCTCTTCAAACGAAACCATAACAACTTCCTCCAAAATAGTTTCCTCATTCATTTCATACTTCTTTAGTTCAGTCGATAACAATTTTTATACCCGCTCCGTTGGCCATGTGGTCTAACGCACTACTCTCGCGGTAAGCCAAACTGCCGATGATCGGGAGATCTAAGTTCGAATCTCGGTCGGGTGAACTGAAGGTTTTTTTCCAAAATTGTTTTCCACTCTCCCTCCATGCAAATACGGGTACACCTCCTAAAAATATAACCTTCCTAATCCCTAAAACAATTAGTTTTTTTATGTACATAAGCGTACGTAATTAGACGTGGTGCTAAATTAAACCTTGCACGAGTTATAAAAATATCCAAACGAGCATGTAGACAGTAGCTACCATCAACTCTTTTTTACTGAGGTGTAGTAGACTTCACTTTTTTTTCTTTTGGCACACACAACCTTCCCCTTGAAGAGGGGAGTTTTCTTGCAAAAAAAGAAGAAAAAAACAACGAAAAATGTTGTGTCGCTTGCTTGGCAACGAGGAAGTATGTAAGGTAGTAAGTATCCTACTATAATCGAGTTTATCAACCGAGAAGGTTTGTAGGGGTTCGCTGCACCATCATTCCCCGCAAAACTTGATTCCTGGCATGGGCGAAAAATGTATCATTGTTGAAATGTGGGCTTCGCCTATCACGGTAAGGGGGCCTTGATGTTGTGTCTTATGAGTAATGTACTAATATAATATGTCAGTTCAGAAAGTGTACCATTTCCCTCAAATAGTATTTTTTTTTAATGAAACTTTTTCTAGTCGATGTGTTCGAAATGGACCTTGTTCTGTCCACAGACAATGAGATATCTAGTTGTACAAGGGCG
Organism: Timema poppense; assembly: GCA_902141375.1. Lineage (NCBI taxonomy): Eukaryota > Metazoa > Arthropoda > Insecta > Phasmatodea > Timematidae > Timema > Timema poppense. The sequence goes on from CABFOV010010316.1 coordinate 10,041, forward strand.
TACAAACTTTTTTTTTTAAAAGAAGAAAAGTCAACTAAAAATTAGACGTAACATGTAGACATCGTTTTTATACTGGTAGTTTCGGGGGCACTTTTAATACGTATAATGGTTTTGACTTATGGATATCAAGTATTAATTTTGGTGTTAAATTTGTTGACCAGTTTCATAGAATGAGCACGCCTCAAGTCCAGCGCTACACTAAATACAGGACGACACCTACAGTAGCGCCGTGGCTTCTTTGGTGCTGACTGACAGCTCACAGATGACTTCTGACAGTCAACATTTAGGTATATACCTAAATTTTGACTGTCAGAAGTGACAGCTGCTAAACACATGTTTTTGCAGATCATATGGTTCGGAGGAGGGATACATAATTTGGTCTGGTAACTTTTCAAAGCCGTCAGCTGTCAGTCAGCACCAAAGAAGCCATGGGGCTACTGTAATTAGTATAAATGCTTATAAACTGACCGGTTTGTGAGACACTGAGGTTAAGAAAATGTCTTATCCTCGTAATTTTTTTGCTTCTCAGCAACGGATGGACAGAAAGCACCGCTATGTTTAGGGGGGGATGTTCGAATGTTGAATGTTGCTCTAGGATAAAGAGAGTGGGGGGTGGGGTGGGGGGGTTCAGGGTCTTTGTTGTGGCTTCACCTGTGTGTATAGGAATGGGCGAGTGACGTCCATGACTTTCAGGTATTTTATCCTATATAGAAGAGACAAGGGCGGCTTGGCAACAAGAGATTTGCCGGGGCCAAGCTTGGCAAGGGTGGAAGGGGGCACAAGTCCACCTCGGCAGGAAAGATTTGTTAGGAGGGAGAGACATGAGTAGTGGCAAGGTCCGAGATAAATATTCACTCTAGCGAGAGACTACACTGGATATCATCGCTGAGGCAATTGCATGGCTACTTTTGGGAAACAGTGTTGTCATTCTATTGATTTGTGTGGTCAATCTCCCCTGTCATTCTATTGATTTGTGTGGTCAATCTCCCCTGTCATTCTATTGATTTGTGTGATAAATCTCCCCTGTCATTCTATTGATTTGTGTGATAAATCTCCCCTGTCATTCTATTGATTTGTGTGGTAAATCTCCCCTGTCATTCTATTGATTTGTGTGATAAATCTCCCCTGTCATTCTATTGATTTGTGTGGTCAATCTCCCCTATCATTCTATTGATTTGTGTGGTCAATCGTCCCTCAAATATAAGACAAGTTTCGCAACGCTGTTTAGTCAAGGTTGCCAGTAGCTCCTTCTTACCTCAGCACACCAACTTCAGACATAACCGAGAACGACGAGATTTGGCAACAGTTAATTGAGAGAGAGAGACTATAATATTTGTCTCCATAAGAACTACAGTTCCCTCAACAATATTGGGCGTAGACCGCCGATGATGGTGAGATAGGAGTTCGAATCCTGGTCGGGTGTAGTGAGGGTAGTTTTTTCTAAATGGTTATCACACTCTCCCACAACGTCAATGCTGGTACACTTAATCTAAACTCAACATTCTCCATCCCTAATAGAATATTTAGTAATTAGTGCTTAAGCGTACAACCCGAATGGTTAGTGAGACACGGCTCTAAATAAATAATATCAAAAATAACCCTATTAGAAGTTTTAAATCTAACCCCACCGCCGCCGATTTTTTAAAATATCCTGTCCATCCCCTTTTTTCTCTCAGAGATGTGACGTACAGCAATGTCCCCACTTAAGTTGTTTTTTTTATTGGGACGTGTGGGCGTGAAATGGCGTCGGGTTGCGCGTTGAGCATGTGACGGTGCTATTGAAACGGCGCCTAGCGTCTGCACGGCCCACCTAGTGACGCTTACCGCCACCCACCCCCGACGCTGAATTGTGATCGGGGGCGTCCTGTACGCCTACAGGGAACACGGGTGCTTCTTCTCTGGGCAGTATGGTACAGACTTGGATGCGGCTGTAGACATCCCGGTGCACTTGGGTGCTTCTTCTCTGGGCAGTATGGTACAGAACGTCTGGCTTGGATGTGGCTGTAGACATCCCGGTGCACTTGGGTGCTTCTTCTCTGGGCAGTATGGTACAGACCGTCTGGCTTGGATGCGGCTGTAGACATCCCGGTGCACTTGGGTGCTTCTTCTCTGGGCAGTATGGTACAGACCGTCTGGCTTGGATGCGGCTGTAGACATCCCGGTGCACTTGGGTGCTTCTTCTCTGGGCAGTATGGTACAGACCGTCTGGCCTGGGTGCGGCTGTAGACATCCCGGTGCACTTGGGTGCTTCTTCTCTGGGTAGTATGGTACAGACCGTCTGGCCTGGATGCAGCTGTAGACATCCCGGTGCACTTGGGTGCTTCTTCTCTGGGCAGTCTGGTACAGACCGTCTGGCCTGGATGCAGCTGTAGACATCCCGGTGCACTTGGGTGCTTCTTCTCTGGGCAGTATGATACAGACCGTCTGGCCTGGATGCGGCTGTAGACATCCCGGTGCACTTGGGTGCTTCTTCTCTGGGCAGTATGGTACAGACTGTCTGGCTTGGATGCGGCTGTAGACATCCCGGTGCACTTGGGTGCCTCTTCTCTGGGCAGTATGGTACAGACCGTCTGGCCTGCGTGCGGCTGTAGACATCCCGGTGCACTTGGGTGCTTCTTCTCTGGGCAGTATGGTACAAACCGTCTGGCCTGGATGCGGCGGTAGACATCCCGGTGCACTTGGGTGCTTCTTCTGTGGGCAGTCTGGTACAGACCGTCTGGCCTGGGTGCGACTGTAGCCTTTCCGGTGCAATTGGGCGCACGGATAGTGTAACTGATTCTAGGGGTTAGGGGTGCTACACAGGAAAGAGAATCGTCTAATTGTTCCCGCCCCACCCTGTATAAAAAGAAGACTAACGGCCAACTTAGAGAGCACTTTTCTAACACTAAAAAAAAGAGCTAAGGGTCCCGTGTTTGATTCCCAGCATCCCCTAAATATTGAGCGTTAGTCAAATTAAGGTTCCTCCTTTTAACAGTTATGAATTAATGAAGACAGAGAGAGACTTTGTATTGTATCTATCTTAGAGTTAAGTTAGTTTGCAAGTCTTATGATTCAAGAAGGTTAACTAGTTAAACTATTTCAATAGGGGGAATCGTTAAATTCGGATATTTGGTCGTGAAATACACATCTTCAGATACTGGAGGGGGAAGGGTTCATTAGCACCACATCTTACTACCCGTTTGGCCTATACGTGTATGTATTAATCACCTTAAAGTTTTAAAAGGGATGATCAAGGTTGAATTTAGAGGAAGCGTGTCCGCAATTGTGTGGGAGAAGACTGTAAAACTATTTAGGAAACACCACCCTTAGGTTATTATTATTATTAGTACATCCAACCGGAATTCGAGCCCCGATATCCCTTCCTTCGTCAATCCAGTCTATTGTGAGAGTGACGCCTTAGAGCATTTGACCACCGAAGTGGGTTGCGGAAAAGTTAAGTGCATCTTCGTCTCGTTCGTCAAACATTCCACGGTCAGCGAGTCCTGCAAGTTTCTATAAGAGGTAGTTTACTTTTCGGAGGCTTGAAGTTGCTGTGCACATGTTGAAGGTTACCTCGAGTATGTTGATGATGTTGATGATGTTGATGATGGTGTTGTTTTGACCACAACATCTTGATCTGCAGCGCAGGACATTCAAACAGGATGTTTCCCTTACCCTTTTCCCCCCTTCGCCCCGAGTGAAAGCGCGTGGGGCCCAAGAAAGGTGTGCGACGAGGGTTTTTTTAGTGGAAAAAAATATGTTTTTTAAGTGGAAAAAAATATGTTTTTTAAGTGTGCTTTGTTTAAAACTAAGGCTACTAACAAAGGAAAGCAACTTAGAGGAATTAAGCCTGCATTAGCGGAGCGGAGAAACATCTAAAAAACTATCCCCGATGCATCCGACTGGAATTCGAAACCCCCTACCTCTTCGTCGATGGAGAGCAAAGTGACCAGCTTTGGTGGCCGCGTGGTCTAACGTGCTACTCTCGAAATAGATTAGATTGCCGAAGACGGGTAGATCGGGGTTCGATCACGGTCGGACGCACTGAGGGAATTTCCCCTAAATGGTTTTATACTCTCCTTCCACTCAAATTCGGGTGCACTTCATCTCAATCAACCCTTTACAATCCCTAAAGCGTATAACCCGAACAGGTAGTAAGACGCGGTGAATTAAAAAAATAATTAAGAGTTTGTTTGTCATGAGCAGGAATCGGAAGATGATGACATTGCATCTTTTTTTCTGTTAAGTCGATCGCAATGATAACTTGTATAAAAACACATTTATTGACACCCTTCCATTGGAAACATTACCTTTATCGTGCATATTTCTCCATAATTGAAGGATTTTTACAGTTTATAACATTTTGTGGAATGTTTTCATATTTTTGGAACATTTGTTCTGGTTTTACTCTTATTGCGCATAATAAACAATTTCATCATTGTTTCCATTTAATTGGAGCGTTCGTTATGTCGTGTAATTATTATTATCACGGCCAAACATGAAACAATGAACATAGCCTAAATGTGTTCTGATGGTAAAGTGACTCCTTAGAAGACAATAAAGAGGACGTATCGTCAGGTGGCATTCCACACTTCACGTATGCTTCAATAACATGTGTGGATGTACGGTAGAGTGTAGAGCGCACCTTCTCCAGGTACATACCGCCGATCATTCACACCTGAGAATCTGAAGATGACCTTCATTGTGCAATGCGATGCAGAATAAGATATAAGAAGTAATTATTCTCTCTTTCATACACACAAATGTTCTGCCTATGTTATGTTGGTCATACAATTTATTATTTATTTATTTGCGGGATTCTGGACAGGAAAAAACAATTATTGGATTTTAAATGTATTATTTGATATTAAAAAATTTTTGTTGTATTTTTGAAGGTATAAAAACATAAGTTTGGTGCATCTTTTTTTTGTTTTTAAGGGCATCAACTTCCGGGCTTTGTTCATGAGCATTGCGTGATATTTACCAAGCAAAGAGGTCTGAAACTAAAAGAAGAAGAAAACCTCGTGCACGAACGTGTGCATTTCAAATTAGGCATTTTAGTAATTGAAAACGTCCTAGGCAAGGCTTGACACTTCAGCTAGTAATACATATATTTGATGTAACAATTGTTATAATACAGTTATTGTTATTTATTGTAACACCATCTGCTAAAGTGCAGTTATTTTCTTGTCGACACAGTTAAAATTGTGTTGTATAAACAATGAAGTAATAATGAACTAAATTGTCAGTGGAACCAAACAATGCATTCCTAGCCGCACGCGTTCTATTGAATGTAGTTCAAGCTGAGTCAGCTTTCTGTTGAAAGGACAGTTTTGAAACATCCCTATTCAAGCTGTTCATGAGGACTTATCAATCAAGGGAAAGCCCGATTCCCTCCAAGCTGGCAAGTAGGATATAGTTTATTTTTTAAAGAAAAGTTTGTCTTCTGTTATAACCACCGGCGTCACGGCCTATGCGGATTCAGGGACGCGTCCCCCCCCACCCAATATGTTGCCAAATTGTAGAAAAAATACCCTGAACTCTACTCTTTATTGTTAGAAATAGAATTGCGACTTTTCATGCAGAAAATTCAAGATCAGGTTACTTGCTTGGACGATGTTAGGGAAACCTCAATAGAAAATGAAAAAGGAAGCTGGAAGCTGGAAGTCACCTTGGTAAATGTTGAAAGACTTATCCGCTAGTGTCGCCAAGATCAAGCTGTGAAGCAGAGCAGAACTTGATTGCTCTGCGAAAATTGAAGCCAAACATGCGGTCAACACTGTCACAGAAACGGCTTATCCTCGTATCGTTGTGCTACGTCAACCAGAAGATATACTCGGCACTGTTGACCTGGACAAACTGGCAAAGATTTTCATATCAGAGACCGAAGTCAGAAGTGGCCTTTGAATACCGGAGAGGTGACATTAAAAAAAACTCTATGGCGTCAGCTCACAAGAGAGCTATACTGACCGAGTGATCGCCGCGTGTTGGACAACATTTGCGGATAGAGGGTGTCATGTGGTCAGCACAACTAATCCAACGGTCGTTAATCTCAGTTTTCTAGACCAGAGTTTCTACTTTTTCGTCCAAAAAGCACCTCATCCTCACGAGGCTGAGTTTGACCCCGTTCCAGGCCCACTGCCAGGAACTCTGACCACTAGACCCCAGAGGCTAACCCGGGACCTGTGGATCTGTAGCCAGGAACTCTGACCACTAGACCACAGAGGCTAACCCGGGACTTCTGGATCTGTAGCCAGGAACTCTGAGCACTAGACCATAGAGGCTGCAAGGAAAGTGACAATACAATCCTTTCATTACAAGTATGGTTATTAATTAGTAATTACTATACATTATATTACATATAACATTTAAAAAATATATTACATCACTTATTAGAGACACACTGGTTGGTCACCATGTTATCACAGATAACCACATCTCCTTTGGGAAATAACGCAAACAAAAAATGAAAGCGAATGAAACTGTGAAATAAATCAATCAAGCTGGTTCCTTCTTTTGTGCTTTTCCCGCAGGACTCAGCCAACTTCACGTGAAGTCCCCCT
>CABFOV010010317.1:0-16581 GCA_902141375.1 Timema poppense
AATATTCAAGAAATGAAATCTGAAGTTAATTTAATGAAAATGGCATATCTTTGTCTGTTGCTATTTAGAAATATATTATTTCATTACTCACTTCGTGCGACATCGTTCATAGCCTGCTATGACTTTTGTCCAATCCTGTATTATCGAACAATTTTAATTTGTACTTTATTAATAGCCTGCAGGTAGAGAAAGTGTTGTGATCATCAAGAGGATTGAACTCAACATTTTGATGAATTTCGACGTTTCATGACCCCCCAGAATCCGAAAATTGGTTTTTAAATTTCCGTATGTCTGTACCTCCAACTAGAGCCTAAACTATTTTACCAATTGGGCTAAAACTTATTATCTGTGTTTTCATTGGGCTGCCCCGAGGGATTTTGGAATTTGATGTATAACCCTAAAATTAAGGGTAGTTTACTGAAGGTCAAAAAGAGATAAAAACAATTGATTAAAAATCGGTTCAAATGGTTTTGATTAAATTTCATTTCTAAACATTTATAAATATTCCAAACAAAACGGCTACTTTCAATACTTCGGCGAAATGACTTTAAGGGTTCCGGTCTGATGCGTAAATTCTCATTTTTTATCATAGTTCTGAAAAGCTATTTGAGATATGAAATTACTTATCATTGCAAATATGTTCATCTATTTATAATACAAATATTTTATTCGAAACATATTTTTATAAAACCAATGACTTTCAATCCATACGCAAATATATATATAAAGATGTATATATATTAACTTTTTCTAACACTAAAGGTAAATTATCACGACCATAAAAAAAATCTAACCTGAAATATTGATAGATGTCAACGTCTCATGAACCCCCTAACCCTAAAAAGTTGTGTTTGCAATGACGTTTGTCTGTCTGTTTGGCCCTAAAATTAAGAGTAGTTTAGTAAAAGGCTAAAAGAGAAAAATCGATTTTCTCAATATCGGCTATAACAATTTTGATTAAAATTCTTATCTAGGAGTTGATTTAGATTTTAATTTTCAAGTGAAAATGAATTTTAGGGTACTATACAGAAGCTGAGATTTCCGTATCTTCGCAACTATTTGAGATACAAAATAACTTATCATTGCCAAATTGTACTACTATTAAAACTAAAAAACTTTTATTTGAAATATATCTTTATAAAACTAACAGTTTCTGAGATATTGGCAAATATATTAATAAAATTTTGTGATCTTTAGTTGTAAAGAGATACAACTTAAATTTTAAATCAACCTCTTAGGAGAAATGTTTGTACAACAATGAGATATCTCCATTTTAGACTCAATAGTCCATATTTACATTTTTGTTGGTCGAAATTTATAAATTATGAATTTAATAGCAATTTAATGACCTGAAGATGTGTAACAACTAATAAAATTTTAAAATTTAAACCGAAAGTAGAAATTTTAATACGAAATGTTGACCCATGTAGACCTAATATCGATATATTTTATTGGTCCAAACACAGTTTACAAACATGAATATCAACTTTTTAAATATAAAATTACAAAATTTAAAATAGTGGACTAAAAAATGTTTAACGTAAGTATAGTGCAATTGGGGAATGTCAGGCCTCCACCGTGGTTCGGATTCCACGTTAAACTGTAGGTCCTTCATTTCATCTCACAATCACCCTACATTACATTAGCGTAAGTGTGTATAACCCGAACGGGTAGTAAGACGCGGTGCTAATAATAATAATAATAATAATAATAATAATAAATAATAATAATAATAAAGTGCAATTTATGCTTGGTTTTGAGTAAATATTCCCATTTTTAAACAAGAGAGCGTTAAAGTCCGTACGGAATTCCGTACCACTTACGAGTATTTAATCTAACCGTGGTATAGTCGTCAGCGTACCTGGCTACCAACCTTGGGGTACTGGGCTTCAATTCCGGACTGGTACCTTCGGTATTTTTACATAAAGTGAAATTACACCTATGGACACCAGAGTTAGGTTAGGCTTAAGCTAGATTAAGTGCTTATATTGGTTCCACACCCTCATAATCGCTATCACCATCATACTCACTATCACCATCATACTCGCTATCACCATCACCTCATCTCATCAGGACATGGAAAGAGCCTCCACGGAAAGGATGTACGATTAGTACAGTCAGGCGTACCCTGGACAACTGTACATTTGTACTAACATATCCTTCCATCAACTTGACTACAGTTGACTTGGGTGGTCTTGGGGTAAAGTGCTCGTCTTATAACCAGATGGTCGTGGGTTCAAACTTAACCTGTATCGACAGATTTTTCTTGAACGATAAAAAATCCGTAGCACAACTTATTTCGGAACGGAAGTAAATCCGTTGGTTTCATGTTAATTGTGGCATGGAAAAGAACTCTGAAGGGTATGTGAAAATACCTTTTCCGACAAAACTGGTAATAAATAAATAATACACTTGACTATATTTAAAGTGAGACATGATTTTTTTTTATATCAGCACGTTCAGCACCATGGTTATTAATAATTACTTAATCTAAGGGTCAAGTATGAGGAGACACTAAACGGTGGGTGAATCAAATACATGTTAGGTTCATGTAATCTAGCTTGCTGGTGACGTGGAGGTCAGTGTTCAAATCCTATACGGGTATATTAAGAATATATTTATTCAGACCTTTTAGTTTCAACTATCAATTAGTTAGAAATGACAGTTTAGAAAATACAAACATATTTTTATTTCCTCGCCATTGATATCATTTTACAATATCATTAATATTACTTAATTTTATCAACAGCTACTTTGGTGGCCACATAGTCTAAGGGGCTACTCTCATAATAGAATGGACTGCCTAAGATCCCAGTCAAGTGTACTAAGGGTAGTTTTTTCTAAATGGTTTTCCACTCTTCCTCCATTAAAATGCTGGTACATTCCCTCTAAATTCCACCTTTCATAGACGTATAACCAAAACTGGTACTAAGACGTGGTACTAATATATATATATAAAGTTCGTTCATGGTAGGAGTTTACCTCTGAAAGGCCTTTTTCCCTACCAGAAATCTATTATATAGTAGGATATTGGTAGAGAAAAAAGACCTTTCAGAGGTAAACTCCTCCCGTGAATGAAGTATATATATATTATGTACCCACATTTGAATGGAATAAGAGTATATATATATATATATAATTATATCAAAAGTGACATCTGTAGATCACATGATTTGACGTATGAATACGGGAAAGTAGGTTTTGTATATTTTCCCTTTATTTGAAGAATGGAATGAAACTGTTTTGGGGGAGATTATGGTTACATGAACACACAAAATATATCAACATTTGTTTTTTACAAACCCGATTTTGTTATCAGGTGGACAAAAAGTCATGCTCCTCTTAGCCGGGCTGCAGGTGGTGGGTGATCTGGGATTCAAATACCAGTAAACAGCACTGAGAAGGGTCTCATCCTTGGTGCTAATGAGGGTACATTTATTCTAAATGTTACTATCCTCATCCCACTCAATCATTTTAAATATTCTGAACGGTTATTTAGAAGTTATCCACATCTATATTAATATTGAATTGTATCATATTATATTATTTATTTGAAGTATTTTACGTGCACTTTCTTAATCGACTGATCATATCAGCCTACGAGATTTTCTTTGAGCTAGAGTGAAAGTTTCTAACAATTTTTCTGGTAGATGTATTTTTCACATTACATCCAAGGTTATTTTACATACCACAATCGTTATGGGACCAGTGGCTTTACTTATCCTCCGAAGGAAGTTGTGCAACGGATTTCTATCACTCAATAAAAATCCACCTATCCCAGTTGGGTTTGAACCCAATAATATCCAAACCTGAGGAGAGAACTTTATCCCAAAACCACCGCGGTTAACTATATTATATTATCAATACTATATTTTTTAATATTGGTAGGAATTTAGATAGGAAATAGAACTGATGATTTTGTTTGCTACCACCATATCAAACTACCCCTACAGGATATTTGAAATTCAATTTTGCAAATGTAGTTGGATTTATGAGTATAGAATTTAGAGAGTTGTTCAAATAATAAGTAAAATCAGCGTCAGAATACGAGTCCTGGATTCAACCCCTGATTTCTCCATCACTGTCAAATCAGAATATATAAAACTTAAATTTAATCAGCTTGACAACCGTTGTGGGTCAAAAATAATATAAATTCAACTGGTTAATATATTGGATATGACTTTTATCGGAGAATTAATCTGACTGAGATCTCAAACGTATTCCCTGGATGACTAAATTCCTAATCCACACCTGTGGTCGCATAGTATAATGCGTCATTCTATTGTTATACAGTATTTTCACTAAGAGTGAGAAGGGTTTTAAATCCTGGCTATGTGTATTTTGAGCTATTTTTCCTCAAATGGTTTTCCACTCTTCATCCACTCAAAGGTATATGCATTTCCTCTATTTCATTAGCGTAATCAAGGGGGGATGGAAGGCGAAGCGAGAAAAGTTTTAAAAAATGCAAATATTATAGCAAACAATTTTTTCTGAAAAAGAAATAAAATACCGCTCACAAAAAGTTTAATTTTTCACAGGTGACCTGCCGGTCTAGGGGTAAGGTGCCTGACATCTGTGCTGGGGTTCAGGGTTCAATCCTCGGACCCGACACAGATTTATTTGATCACCAAACCCTTCCTACATCTCTGACACGACATGTTTTAATCACAACTTGGGAATGTGTGGAATGCCAGGCTTCCACCGTGGTTCGGATCCCACGTTAAACTGTAGGTTCTCCATTTCATCTCACATTCGCCCTACCATTACACATTAGCGTAAGTGCGTATAACCCGAACGGGTAGTAAGACGTGGTGCTAGTAATAATAATTATTATTATTATTTTCCACACATAGTTATATCAACAGTTCCTTAATATAATATGTAATCATAAGAATACTAGAACTTGAAATTTTGAAATAAAGAGAAAATGTTCTCATCAAATTCTAAGACTCCTTTGACCGACATTCAAGAACTGTTGGTATCGCCATATGAAGAAAATTAAATTATTGTCTCTAATAGAGCTATATTTGATATATTTTGTTGAAAAACCTTGTAAAAATATTGCCTTTAACTTGCATTTACAACCATCCCACCCTGTTTAAGGTGTGTAACCTGAATGGGTTGTGAAACGCCATAAAAAGAACCAAATATTTGACTACATTTCTTAACATGTTCTGTTCTCGCAGGTTACGGTAACTTAACTCCTAAAACGCAGTCAGGCAAGGTGGTGACGATGCTCTACGCCCTGTTCGGCGTCCCTCTGATGCTGATGTGTCTCTCATAACCTCGGCTCTCTATTGGCCGGGACCTTCCAGTTCGCCTACTCACACAAGTGCTGCTCCTCTTGCGGCCATCAGGGGAACCACCGCAGCAACGCGCAGAAACAGCAACACCACTGCCTCTACGACAAGCAGAGGACACCCTCCTGCTCGCAGTACCAGAGGAGGCCCAGCAGGGCGCCCTCGTACTCCTCGTGTCAGCAGCAGAACAAGAACGACTCCATCCCCCCTCCGCCCTTGGTCACGTGCACCATCAACCCCAGGGGGAGTGGCAGGCTGATCCAGGCGAGACCTCGCCCCAGGCCGCTTACCCCGGAGGTTCGGAAGCTACTAACGGAATGCGCGGAGTATACCCTCGCCCAGGAGAGCCCCTCGCCCGACCCGGGGGCGACCAGAATACTACGCGAGTTGAAGGACCCTGAGGCAGGCGTCGTGGCTGAGGAAGACGAGGGTCAGGACGAGGAGGAAGATGTGGAGGCGGATGATCGTGATGATGGTGACATTGAGCACTGGTGCGCTAGGTTTGTTCTTAGGCTAGGCCTTTTGTCACGTTATTTTCTTAAATAGAGCTATAAGCCTCTTAAGACCATTCTTGGGACACATATAATTGTATTGTAGGGAATATTTAGTTTTGATAATACATTCTCCCTGGCACTCATTCATTCTATCAAAGTCATTTATCTTCATTCTTTTGACTCCTGACACTCCCATTTACCTGTCACAAATCACCTAATGTACCCACTACTTAACTTTACCTACCCACCTAATTAATGTTAGTGATTTTCACCCCTTACTGCTCTAGCATCCGAACTCACCTTCCTCAACATTTACCTCTCCATCTTCATCCAATAAAAGTCAGTGATCTTCACTCCTATCTATATTAACTCGCCACAATCCTCCCCATTTTTATCAAAGTTTACGATCCCTTCACATTTAAAATCACAGTATGGAGAACCATCCATATACACTCTGTAACTATTCGAGCCCCAGATGAATTATCGACTAGATGTAGTGCTTGTCTAATACCTTCGCCACGAATAATCATATCATAAGATAAACACGAGGATTGCTGTTGCATGAATAAGAATAGAACTAATCTCCTTGGACATTTAACTACGGAAAGGGTGAGTGACCATTTGGTAAAGAATGCTTCTCAGTTGAGTCGGTCTTATTAAAGTGAGGCGCTCGTGGATTAGCGGTTGGTTAGATTACTAGGTGAGTCAACATGTTGTCTGGTGCACATTTATTCTATTGTTGACTTAACCTAAAATTACTAGCTCTCTGGACCTAACAAGCTTGAAAGCTCATGGACGTGCACGAATGCCAGCTCTCGATTAAAACCTCTCCTAAGACACCTCCATTGAGTCTCTAACCTGAGACCCAACCTCACCCCACTACAAATACATTTTCACTTAAACCTCCCATTGATGTATTGGCATAACAAGGGGTTTCGTGTCTTCGGTTTTCCGACTTAAAATTTTGTGCGCATGCCCGTTGTCAACCATAAGTGTCTCTTAATGTCACTGAATGCTTTAAAAACATAAATAAAAATATTTTGTGATCAGTATTCAAGTAACATAACGTAAAAGTTTAATAAAAACACATTAAATAATTTTAAAATGTTTGAAAACAAAGTGTTCACTAAAATGAATATCAGCTGGTTAGGGTTCAACAACTTGGAATAGAATCTCAGCGTAGCTACAAAATATAGAGTAAGATGAGGACATGAAGCAAGCAAACAAAATATATAAATGAAGCCGTCTGCATACCATGAACAAACAAATGAAGTACTAAATAACCGTATTGACACTCCTTTCAACATGATTGGCTGGAAGAAACACTGAACGTCACTTCAACGTTATGCTAAATGGATCGTGATGGCTTCAATTTTTTTTAAACACTATAATAATAATTATGTCACTTTAACTTTAAATTAACGATACGTTAATGAGAACCCCGGAATATCAATCAGGTGCGTTATCGGTATTTATCCAAGGTTGACTTCCCTTCCGCAGATGAGATGGGATGGTAGACTATGTGCATGATGAATAATTATTGTAAGATTGGAGTTGGTATAATCCTACAATTAGCCATAAATCAAGCAACCAATCAGTCAAACTATTAAGTGAATGCACTAGTCATTAGCTTGCCCTATCACACGTTTGTAGGTTCTGATCATTTAATTAAGGAACTTATATATATATATAACATATTGGTCAATTTATGGTATATTTATTAGTGTTATTTAACTTCCACGTCCCTTAAATGAATGGCTAAAAAAGTACATGAATTACAAACTAGCTTAATTCTAGAAGATAAACAAAACCCATGTCATGGTAGTTTAGTTAGAAATCACTATGGAATCAAACATTCCAATTTAACCTAAGATTTATTTTTGTGGCGATTAAATTATGTACAATTTTCATAGCAAGGGCCTTTTAGAAAATACAAACATATTAATTTTGGTCAGTATTGGAAACTTGTTATTATATTGCATTAGTGTTATTTTATAAGCAATGTTTATATATATTAAAATTGACAGATACATATCATATTACTAAATGTATGAATACATTAAAATAGATTTAGTAACTTTTATAGCTTTCTGAAAATTAAAAAACGACACCTGGACACGGGAATCGAACCCAGGACCTTTGGCTTAGTACGCCCATGCTCTAACAACTGAGCTATCCAGAAATAGTCTTCTTTTTATATCTTTCACATAATCTTATTCTTATGAAAATTGGACAGTAACTAGGAAGAAGTGTTACCGACTGGATTAAGGTGTTTGAAAATTATTTTATTGATATCAATATTATCATAAAAACACTAAAAATAGTATGATATCAAAGCTATGATTAATGTTTTAGCAGACACTTTAATCCGCTTTGGTGCCCATGTGGTCTAAGAAGTCTTACTCCCTCTATGCTGGATTACCCTTGACAGAAAAGTCAAATATTGCTTCTTTGCCATTTGTTTTGGAGGTAGTTTTCAAAATGTGGTTTTCCTATCCCCTTTCCATGATAATATGAATGAATTTCCTATAAATATCATATACGAGGGTAATTTGTAAGGTAAACACTGTTTGTTACAAATAGACCTCAAATTTGAGGTTTTTATTTTCCTGAGTAGATATCTGTACAGGAACTTGTATATGTTCATTTCATGGACGCGTAATCAGAAAATTACAGAATTTTTAGAGCTTATAATTGTCTATTTTGGTGTTAAGACCTATTTTACAATGAGAACCTAACAAAAATATTTTAAGAAATTAGTTTATTTTTAACACACTTGTGAGAGTTATTTTTCCAAACTGACTATACTGCATTTAGTTGAGCGTTGGAAGCGATGCACAAAAGAAGGACAGAATACAGCTAACAACACTTTCCTAGCTCAGATATTTCCATGAATCTTAATCCAATTGAACAAAAGGCGTGCTCTACTCTGACAACTGTTAGTCAGTAACTCCATATCGTGCACTGAGCGAGAGTCAAACTGAATCATCATATTTTTCCAAACTGACTATACTGCATTTAGTTGAGCGTTGGAAGCGATGCACAAAAGAAGGACAGAATACAGCTAACAACACTTTCCTAGCTCAGATATTTCCATGAATCTTAATCCAATTGAACAAAAGGCGTGCTCTACTCTGACAACTGTTAGTCAGTAACTCCATATCGTGCACTGAGCGAGAGTCAAACTGAATCATCGCTTATAAACTGGCTAAGGTAACAGGTCACAGTGTGAATCAATAGTTTGGTAAAATGTTACAGTGCAACTGTAATGGTGGATGTAAAAACTCTTAGAGCCACCTTATTATCCAGTGCCTTGAGGAATTTTAACAAAACAAACCAAGAAACAGACACTAATTTTTTCAACAGTGCACTAAAGGATCTCACTATTGACTAGGATAAAGTGTTGCTTGCCTTCACATATGCTGCTCCTTACATGGCTCCTGCTATGCAGTTACTGTAGGTGTTCTACCCCTCTCTTGTCCACGTGACATGCCTTGTCCATGGCCTGAATCCAGTGGCAGAGCAAATTAGAATGGAATTTCCAAAGGTGAACTTATCTCCGCAGTGAAGAAAATGTTCATCAAAGCTCCAACAAGAGTACAGGATTTTCAAGAGATGCTTCCAAATATTCCTCTGCTCCCAAAACCTGTGCTCACACGATGGAGAACATGGCAGAAGGCCACTGAATACTTTAGTGACCATTTCCTGGGGGTCAAAGAAGTCGTGAACAGTCTGGAGGAGGATGGTGTCTGCTTAGCCCAGGATAAAAAGTGTTCAATGATCCGTCTATTCATAACGATTTGGTGTACACAAAGTCTCACAACACATTCCTTGATGGAATTATTACTGCTATGGTAAGTACAGGGAAACCCATATATAAACTTACAGAGCTTCTCTATAATGAGAATCAAATAATAGTTGAAGCACCAGGTGTAGCTGGGGAGAAAGTTAAAACAAAATTGGATAGAGTGCTTGAGAAAAACGCAGAAGTGAAGAGACTTTGTGCCATAGCTGACATTTTGACTAGAAAGTCAAATTAAATGTGAAATCATTAATCATCCTTTTCTCAAGTAGAAATACTCTCCCATAACGTCAGTTGATGAAGAACGATCTTTTTCAGCAATATAAATTAATATCAAGTGACTAACGCCATAGTTAAACAGTCGAAACCTTTAAAAAAAATATTATTTATTGTATGGTCAAGTATGGGAAATGTATTGAAAATATTTGAAATTTTGGACGATATTAACTCTTCTGTGTGTATGTATTGCATATTTTGTTATTTAAAGAAATATGTAAGAAACGTAGATATTAATGAAAAGAAGTGTAATCTTTAAACTTCTAATTTTTTCTTAGTTTATTTTACGACCTATTTTTTGTTTTATAAAGCCCAATTAACTCACTCCAAGAACCTATTTTAGGCAAATAAAACTGAACTTAAGACCTAAAAATCCGAGATTTACTTATAAGACTATAAAAACTTTATTTACCCAAATACATTTTACTGTTACTATTATTTATAACATTTATTTTTCTAATATAGCCCCTATTGATATTCTTGCATTTTTGTCCGGCCGTGGCAATAGCTTGAAGATCATATCATAATAAAATTAGGCCTACAGTCCAATAAATTCTTCCATTTCTTTTACTTATTAATCATCTCAAGCAAACAACTTCAACTCTTTAAAATCCTGGTCACTTTTTTGGGGGTAGACAGGAAATGCGGTATTTAGGTTGACATTTGGCTCTATGGGGAAACTATCAACGCAGACGTATATTATGCAACACTGACAAATCTACGGCACTATCTAAATTTACCGGTGGAGTCTACTTCTTAGCGGGAGTGTTTACTTCACGACATCACGCGACCACACGTTGAAAGAAAAAAATTATTTGAGAAATCTTCTACCATCCTTCTTACATTCCTGACCTTAGGACTTCCAACTTTAAAAAAAAAAACTATTGGGTTTTTGGGTGTCAAACGGATTTAAACTAATGAATAGGCGAAATAAAAAGGTATGGGTTGTTTGAATGGACTGCCAGCCAACTTCTGTGTTGAGAGGACTGTAAAGTTTGAGCCACCCCTGGACAAATACCTGGATACCAATGGGGATTATATTAAAATCAAGGCAAATGTTTTAGATAACCATAACAGAAAAAACATTGATGAATAAAGTTTTTATTGTCGACCAAGAACCAGATGGTAACAAGTGGCACAAGACAGGATAATATGGAGGCAGCTGGTGAGATCAGCGCATCATATATAGCAGAGGTGATAAGCTGATGTTTAATGTAGCAACAGGTTTGGCCAATGAGAAGTAAAATTCACTACACCATATAAAAATTGAAAACTTACGTTGCTTAATTAGACATTTTAAGTAACACACACTGTTTGAACAAGCTTATTCAAAATCGTTGGGTATTAACTACTCAGTTAATACAGCCTAAAAAGAAGCAAATGATGAAATATTTCATATTGATAATGTATGAGATTTTACTGCAATAATTTGACTAACCTTTTGTTAAAAGCTATAACCAGCACACGCCAGCAGGGAAATATTTATTATATCCCTACTGTTAGAGCTGGCAAACTCAAATTAACCACAATGTATGGTCAGTTAACCACTCGTGGCTATCGGCTCCAGGGCTGCCCATCCGGAATTTAAGGGTCCCCTAATAGCTGAATGATTGGTCAGAAGCAAAGTTTTATTTAATTTTACCACAATTTTTTGTTGTCCTCTCGATCCCACCTTAGGCTAATTTCACACTAAATAGTCCAGTCCAGTCCTGTCAGAGGCTCCTAAATGTACCTGACTAGTTCAAACCTGTTATTAGGAAGTAGCACCTAGTTGTTTCATGTTGAATACGTCACGTCTAATCCGACCCAGTCAAGTCAAGACAGGTCTCGTCTCCGCCGGTTGAATTCTTGTTATTCTTTGTGCGTTTTGTGTTTACTCCACTACTGTTTATGTTTCAGTTAGGTCAAAGTTTTCATTTGTTTAGTTAATAGATGTTGAAAAGCTTAATATTTTTGCTAGGGCTCATAGTAAAACATCCTAAGCATCGAAATGAATATGTTATTTGTAGTAAATGAGTAAAACCAGTAAACAGATGGTTAAGAGAACCAAACTCTTGTCCGCTTAAAGGATGGACCCATAATTATTTTTGTTTTTCCATTTTCTTACGATTAATATACCACTATTGATGAACGTAACTACATCCAGATACATCTCGTACCAAGCCAGTTTATTTAATAAAATAAATGTATCGATCTGTCCCAGTCTAGATAAGTCAAAGACTAATTTAATGTAAAACCCCTTGATTGGTGTGATTTGACTGGATTTAACTTCACTCTATTGGACTGGGCTAGTGTAAAATTAGCCTAAGATGTCACAAGTCACGGATCAGTTCCAAAAACCAACTATGCCTCAACGATCTCATCCATAATATAAGTATTATTTTGAATCCGTTATCAAAATGTGTTTCTAACCAAAGCCAACCAGTATGTACCAATATGAAATATTAAATGTTAGCTTTCCACAGGCTTTTCTAGGGGTAAAAAAGAGTCATTATTTCCAAAATCATGATTTCCTATAGTTAAAAAATATATTGTTACTTGTTATGGAGGAAATAACTTATATGTGCAAGTGTTGGTAATTTTAAATAGGAACCTTTGTTATTGCAATCACATAATCTTTTTAATGGCTTAAAATTTACCATTCAGACATAAACATGTGTACGATCAAATATATGTGGTTATAAGTCGGAGGGGAGACCAGAGAAATAATATTGACGTAACTTCACAATGGGGTACTTCAATGAATGTTGAGAACAAGTTCCTCCATCTCCCGCCAAAATTGAAAAGGTTCTTTTGATTAACTTGGCAAAGAGGTACGCTGTTGAATTTGGAGATTATAGTAAAAATGTATTCAGACTTTCATTGCGCTAGTTGTATTTAAAACAAATACAAAAAGGTGTTTGTTTGAATTTTGGAAATAATATTTAAAAGNAATAGACTAGTTAATATAATGTGTATGATCTAATCATATATTTGTGTTGATTACTCTTTATTTTAATTTAAAATACCTTATGCAAGTAGATAAACTTATGCAGTTTTTTCAAGTTAAATCTGTGACCCAAAACCTATTTTCCAAAATGACATGTACATATGACACCTAAATACAAGCCAGATTCTTGACATGAATAATATCCTATGATGTGAGGAACGTAATTAATGTACTCTTTTGTTTCCATTCCCAGCGCCACTATCCACGACACACCGTCCCGCGTGCCTCTGATCTACCGTCCCCATGTGGAGCCTCACTTACACAAGCGTCCCCCGACACCACCACCCCGCCACTCACGACCAGACAGCAACTCTTCCGACCAAAATACGGAAGATCAGCAGAAGGTCCAGGTGCCCGTGACCATCGTTCTTCTTGTCCTAGTGCTCTACATCTGCCTCGGGGCCATCGTGTTCTCTGCCTGGGAGGGTTGGACCTTTCTGGACGGTGCTTACTTCTGCTTCGTGACACTGTCCACCATCGGGTTTGGCGACATGGTGCCGGGCAAGTCGTTGAAAAGCACCGACACCCAGCACGGTCAGTTGCAGTTGGTCGCCTGCTGCGCCTACCTTCTGCTCGGGTTGGTGCTCATCGCCATGTCCTTCACTCTAGTACAGGAGGAGGTGCTTGTAAAATGCAGACAGGTAGCCTACTTTGTCGGGATACTAAAGAAGGTTGAGCCTCACTGACAACAGTGGGTCTAAAAACTCCTCTGGGTTGTTTATTTCCTGATACTCACCTTCAAAACCAGATCACTTTGAGCGCTTTGTCTCGTCCTTCACTATAGCGCAAGATTATGTTATGGTCAAATGCAGGCTGGTCATCATTTTCGACAGAATACCCAATATGGTACATGTCTATTGACAAAAAGTGAGTCTAGAAACTCTTCTGGGTGGTTGATTTCCTGATACACACCTTCAAAACCAGATCACTTTGAGCGCTTTGTCTCGTCCTTCCCATAACGCAAGATTATGTTATGGTCAAATGCAGGCAGATCATCATTTTATACCAAATACCCAAGATGGTACATGTCTATTGACAACAGTGGCTTTATAGCGTGCTATGTATTCTTGATTTTTTAACACATTTATTCAAAATCAGATCATTGTTAACTCTTTAAATTATCCTTTACTCTGTTGCAAAAGTATCTACAATCAAAGTTTCAGGCAAGTAATAGTTCTCTCTGGGATACCCTACTTAAGAGGACGAATGATCTACTAAGAAGATTAGATCCATAATGAGTTCCCCAAGTTCCTACCTTTCTTATACCTCTTTTAAAAACAAGGTATTGTGTGCTCTTTGGCATTCCCTTCACTCTGGCATGAGAATGTATACAGCTCAAGCTGCAGGCAAGTAACCTTTGGAATATCCCTCTATAGTTGTTGGATATTTGTACTAAGAAGGGGGGATATAGAACTCTAATACCTTCTTTCTTTGCCAACTGTTATTCTCTCAATCGTAATCTTGGTCAAGCTCATCAATACCATAGAATTTAAATTCGCGCATGCTTATGTAATAGCAATGCTCAGTAAAGACTCTTTTATTTGGAATACTCACTATACTGGCTTCTTACTTACTATTCCTCTGGGTTATGCTATTCCTGATAAATTCCTTTAACATAATATAATTTGTTTTATAGTGTCTTTCATACTTTTGAGTGGTACTGTACTCTTCAAGTGTAGGCAGGTCAAATTTGTTATCATAATACTCAATTTGGTGAATTCTTAACTTAACTCTTTATCCATCATCGTCTCTCTTAGCTTACTCATCATCTTTCCTGAAAGCTACCTTAAACACAAGATCATTGTATTCTACTAGAGGAACATTCAATATAGATATCCCATTTCTTTCAAATATCAGCAATAAGGGTATCTGCAACACATACGGGAAAAAAATTTAGATTCAAAAAAATCAAATATTTATTAAAAGTTTTAAAAAAATGTGGTCAGTTTTGGGACTAAAGGAAATTATAAATACTCGGATCACTTATTTCAGCTGTAATTTCACTAAATGTGACGATAGTTACTTTAACGAAGACATATCTATTTGGAAATATAAACTCTTTATGACATTTATTACAAATGAATATGATTATTGAAATATGAAGAAAAGCAAACTTTTATCAGAAAACATCATAATTGCTTAAGAAGCGTTATATCTTACGAAAATGAGTGCGCTTTGAATGAGAACTTAGCTAGGAAAAATTGCCATAAATTCTTTAAGAAAACTATTTATTATTTTTTTTAAATTCCACTATATTAATTTGTTGAGAACTAAACGAATGAGTTACCTGAAGTCTTGAACACAAAATATATCCAAGAAACCTTTATATCTCTCATTTGTATTAGGTTGTGATTATTGTTTAATGGCAATGCTGTTTCTGCATGTTGGTGGAAATAATACATTTTATTTTGTAAACAATATTATCAAACTTATATTTTAAAATAAATTTTAAGTCAGAATAATTTAAAGTATTCAGACTTTAACATAATCATATAAAGCCTTTAAATTTGTTAGTCTCTCTGATGCAAGAAAATAATCACATCACACATAAACATATCAGCATTGTCTAAAAGCATTCATCCAAAAGTAAACATGGTCAAGTTTTTCAAAGTTTTCATTTTAGTACCCAGCAAATGTAATAAAGTGATTTTTTTTTATATAATATACTATGTTATAAAAAAAATGTTGTAAAACAATACAATGGAGAAATATTTTCAAAAAGGCTCTCAAAATTATTATTTTTTGATTAGTATAATTTCAAGATGTAATTACCTAAGAAGAAATTCAAAAATAGAAACTAATTCAGTTTTATAAACTGTAAATAAAAGGAAGTTAGGATTGTAATTTCTATTCTTTATGCATGAATGGTGAGTTTTTTCCAATTTAATGTTTACTAAAAATAAAAAAGCACATATTATATAAGAAATGTAATTAATTATAAATAAAAATAATGCTTTAATATTATGGTTTTTATTTGATAATGATATTATACATAATATTTATTATAATTTATGGATTTTTAAAAAGGCCTTAAATTTAAATATCTCTTTATGTATAGTGAGACTCGTTTAATTTATATGAATTATTTTTAAACACATGTATGAATTGTAAAATGGATTACTTTGTATATAAATAATAAAATCATAAATGAAAGCTAGTTAACAGTTTCTGTTTAGTATTTTAATAAAATTATGTATATTAGAAGATCGATCCATGTCTTGATATTATTTTTTATTTGTAATTGTTTTTGCGAACTGGCTAGTGACTTATAGTTAGAAAACAAAGTAAAAAAAAATATTACGGTTATCTAGAAAGTAAGGAAAGTTTACGAATAATATACTGAGGGCTAATGCGAGTACACTTACTCTAAAACTGAACATACCTAACAAAATAGTGCAATTAGTACGTAAGCGCATAGCACGAACGAGTATTAAAAAGTGGTGCTAAAAAAATTAACACGTTGCATTTACTTAGAGTATATCGAGGTTTTGGAGAGAGAAGGTCAAGGCTGCTTAGACAATATAATCCCCTCCATGAGCTGTCGTGGAGGAACTAGTACTACTTATAATTCTTTCCTTGAGTTTATGTGAAGAAACTAGGAATACTTATAGTTCCTTCCTTAAATTGACGTGAAGGACCTAGGACTACTTATAGTCCCCTCCTTGAGTTGACGTGAAGGAACTAGTACTACTTATAGTCCCCTCCTTGAGGCTGAGTGGA
>CABFOV010010318.1:0-16581 GCA_902141375.1 Timema poppense
TATATTACTTTAAAGAAAAATTACCTTCATCCATGACTTTTTACATAATTTAGATTAATCCAAATCAATACATTACAAAGTTTTGCAAATCCTTTTATTAAATGAATGAAAGAGGAAAAGAGATACAGAAGTTAAATTAGATTATCAAGGTAAAGTGACCCTACTTTAGTTTAATATTACCGTATTATAGGTATAATCTCTAGGTATGCCTATAATAGCTTGAATAGCGCAAATCTATTTGGCTCAGGTACCTGACCGAACCCAAAAGTACCCCCACCCCCCCTTACACCCTCCAAGACCAGACCCAAATTTCGCCAACGGCACATTGGGAAACCAACAAACAAGAAAAGTGAGTTTATAAGCACTCAAACTCATAAAAATACATATTTAAAAACAATAATAATATATATTTATATATATATATATATATATTTAAAAACTAATTATGATTTAAAAACTGAACGATCATAACAATATATATATATATAAAAGCTAACAATGATTATTATATTTAATAATTAGCAATCATAATACATATTTATTTTAAAACCAACAATTATATAGGCTTATATGTATTTTAAAACTAGCAATCATAGCAATAGATATTAACTTAAAACTAGCAATCATATACAAGTGTAAAAACTAGCAATCATAACAACACTTAGGCCAATATATTTAAAATCTTTCTAAATCATTTTGATAACAAAAGTTGTTGTTAAAATGTGATTTTTAGGCGCAATTGGCATCTCTGTTAATAAGAGTTCAATGCAGTAGCTTCTTTATTCTGCGCAAGAATCGGAAATAGTCATAACAAAGAGGGTAAAAATAATCCGACGAATATGGAAAGGGGGGAGGCGCACTTCCCTGCCTTGGCATTCATCTGGGTTTGGTGTGACTCATTCACGCAATTAGGCCCTGCCCGGGGATCGAACCAGTGGTGAGTCCGAAATTAGTTAGTGCCCCTAGTAATTGAGATGTGGTAAATTGGAGGGGGGAGAGGGGGGAGTGTTAGGTTTAAGATAATTACTTTTAAAATTAAGGTTTTCTTTAACAGAGAGTTGTTCACAAAAAGCCTATTCTCATTCATCCAATGAGCACATTTTCAGATCAAAAATACAGGCACGGCGACGCAAGTTAAGGCAGCAAAATATGTTTGTATTTTGTAAAATTTCCTTTACCCCAGAATCCAACAAAAAACAACTTTACATCCATTACCGTTTCCAGCCTGTGGCCTTGGTCAGGCTTTTATTCAAGCCAAGCTGCTAGTCCTAGTTTCACATGTCTTATCTAACTTAAGACTAGGACAGGCACAGCATCCAGTCCCCCGAACATTAATTCATCATTGTGAAAGGGTAAACCCACATTTCACAAATATTTTTTTTTTGCCATGCCGGGAATCGAAGCCGATACAGTAAACAGATATGCTACCACTATGTTAAGGCGTCAGATACAATAGATAACTATTAATTTATACAAAATACAATATTTTTACGATATTTAACTAGGAGGCTATATAATCTTCAATATATAACTAGTATATAAACTTCAAAATATCCCTCACTTCATTCCTTCAATTCATAAAGGGCTTTTTTAAAAACCAAATCAAAACAGACCCACAAAAAGTATTAAAAACACACACACCAGTAAACAAAACATATCAATAGGTTCTAAACACTATCTCGAACACTACACACAATATACTTTAAGAATTAGTGTATCAGTAAGTTTATCGTTTGAATTAAGTTCAAATCAGCACTGGCTTTGCATTGTTTTTAAATTTAAACGCTTTTTCTAATGATAAAGAACCAAAATTGATTTTTTATCGGATTTAATTATGCGCGGCGGTGTATAAAAACAATGATTGTCTCCTTTTAGAGAACGCGCGAGGACCCCAAGCAAGCGCGGGGCTCTATACGGCCGCACCATTTGCAAGCCCCTTAAGCCGGTCCCACACTATTCTCGAAAGTTCGGGTACCGGGTGACCGTCCTAGTAGTGTGGGAAGCACACGAATGACGGATGTGCAATCAAATATTCGACAATAGAGTGGTTTCGCCTTGGGAGCGGTTTCTTAACACGAACCAAAGGAGGTGGATGTTTTTCAATGGAATCTCGGCGAACTTTCGAAACGGTCCCACAGAGCACTTCAATCGTTGGTGTCGTCTGGTTGTGTTCTTATACGTACTGGTTCTATCATTTTGTGGCTATTGTAGAATTTATACAATACGTTGTATTGTAGTGTACCATGTAATGTAACCTTAAATACTAGTTTAATATAATAAGCTGATAATTGTATCGCTAACACCAAAGAGCTGTGCTGACTTGTTTTCACTGGTCCTTATCTTGTTGAAAGATACCACCCACCACCTCCTTTTTCTTATGTGTTGTCTGGGCTTATCCCGCTGCGATAGCAATACACTCGATAGCATAATAAATGCAGCAGCAGCAGCAGCAGTGATGTCATCACTTGCGCGGTCCATTGCGCACCAGGAGCCGACGAATATTCGGGGTAGACAGTCTTGAGAAGTGTGTGAGGTCCACGACAGAATTGAGTGAAGAATGTAGGCGAACATTCGTCCGCTTTCGCGAATAGTGTGGGACCGGCTTAAGTGCGGCCTTGTTGATACAATAGACCCATGGCTTCTTTGGTGCTGATTGACAGTTCACGGCTGCTAAACACGTGTTTTTGCAGATCATATGGTTCGGCGTAGGGATACATAATTTGGTATGGTAACTTTTCAAAGCAATCAACTGTCAGCCGTGAGCTGTCACTCAGCACCAAAGAAGCCATGGGGCTACTGTAGTATATATCAAAAGTGACAGCTGCAGATCACATCACTTGACGTATGAACACATTACAATTATTTATTAACTTTTACAACTGTTAAAAAGGTACATTCTTATCTAAAGTGGACGGTAGAACTGAAATGTATACGCATTTGCGAAGAGGAGAAGTGGCAAGTCATTTATTTAAAAACCTTTAATCCACTCGGCCGGGATTCAAACCTCAATATTTCCGTGAACGGCAAGACAGAGAGTGAAATATGATTGGTCCAAATAAAGCCCATGACTTGTGATTGTGGGCACAGCTGGACACAACCCTTCAAGAATAAACAGTCAAGACGTTATCAATGGCCTGTTGAGGGAAACCACAAAGTTGTCAACAAACTGAGAGCAGATAACAGCTTCAATTGTTATCACAAATGGCAGGGTTCATTTTTATGCCATGAATTAAAATATGAGGATGCCGGGTGGTAGGTATGTGCTAATGTACAATTCTCTCCGCTATGACAGGGGTGGGACAGTGAGTGGATTTCCCAACTATAGGCGTTCTGAAAATAGAACCATTCACAGGTGACCAGGGATAAGTAAAAGGGCAACATTGAGAATTCTGGAAGGGGGGGGGGGGATCTGGAATGGTATAGAAGGGGTTCTCCCCCCGGGAAATTTGTATAACTTGAGGCGATAATTGGGCCTTTAATTGAGCAAATGTACTTTTAAAGTTATTTGTTAATAATGGATTTTTCAAATTAAGGACAAGTGTAATTTGTTTTGACATTCACCATGATAGCGAGTAGGAAAACTAACAAATTTTGGATTGTAAAACCTCCAGGTTTTATCAAGTATTCAACTTAAAATATTAGCTAGCCTTCTTAAGGCTACTATTGTATAGTAGCAGTAGATTTAAAACGTGTATGCAGTGACAATGGCGCTACTAGCCAACTTAATAAACAAAGTGTTATATACAATCTACTACAGATGGTATCTCCTTTCAATGTTTGATGATTTATGAAATTGGGAACTTTTGAAGAATAAGGATAAAAGTTGGTAAATTTAAAATTTGTCTCTACAAGTTTACAGGAAAGAACTTTAGTGGTTGAAGGTAATGTAGTACGGAGTAATTCTAGAATTTCACAACTAGCGAGCAAAAATACATAAAATGAAAACTGACGATTTGAAAACAAATTGTTCACTAAAATTAAAGCCAAGCATTTAAAACAGATTAAGTTGCAAGTAGGAATTTGTAAAAGAATATTTATTGGATGCATACAAAATAAAGTATATCAAGAGGCTAAGTTGTTTTTAGAGTTCACAATACAAACTATAGGTACCCTTGAAGATGTGTACATACTATAAACAAGGCATGTCAAACTTGCGGCTCGATTTATGATTCTGTGCGGCCCTGGCATGCGGAGCTTTTGATGAACCAACATATAATGTGGACCAAATTGTCCTCTTATATACTTTGTAGGAAAACATCTGAGATGCCGATTGGAAATTGGTCATTAATTGGGGAATCTTGCGAGTGAGGTTAATGTAAGAAATTTTATTCATTACTCAACTAAAAGTAGTTAAATTTGTGTACCAAATATGTGCAATGTTTTTCAGCACACAAGTGTGTTTTCACTCGTGAATAGGAACAAACACCTGAGCGATCACATTTACTGATACTCTTTGTCATCTATTTTGGTTGTAACTTAAAGAGAAATAAAGCCACTCACAGACTTGATGCAAATATAAAGATTCGAATTTTTGTTAAAAAAATGGGGGGAAAGTCATATTTTATGTAATTTTAATTTTATTTCATTATAAGGATTTTATAACTGAAATTTTTCTAATCAAGACAGTGATAATATCGAGCTCTCTGAAATATGGCTACCTCCATTATTTTCAATGTTCAATGGGGCCCTTATGGACAAAGAGTTTGATACACTTGGCCCAGGGTGTTTTAAAGAAGGCTTGCCTGTCAAATCGACCAGGTCTGTCTTAGTGTTAAATGGCATGAATGAATGTGTATATAAAGCCTTTGGCTTAGTGCACCAATGTCTACCACTGAGGATTTGTGGGAAGGAGTCGGCCGCCGAGTTGGAGGAGAGTGCCATGAGATGTAGATTTTTTTTATAAATGTAAAAATGTGTAATTAATTTGAACAATTAATTAAACAGTTATATTAAATTTAATCTTGAATATACACCCTGATTTTGTTTGGAGGAACAGTAGAGAATATTCAAACATATTTACTTGCGGTCAATATTGCAAACATATATATTTTATTGGCATTATTTTATAGGTATTGATAATATTTATTAAAAGTGACAGATGCAGATAACATGACTTGATGTACGAAAATAATAAAACTGTTTTAGTAACTTTTGTAACTAACATTTACTGTACTTCCTACCAAAATTATATTATACTTTAAGGATAAAATAGTGACCAGATGAAATCTCAATTAAAGGAAAACTCCAATCATCTGAAAGTCAAATATGTATTTGAATCTATCTTGCCTGTGAGACAGTACATTTTATTTGTGGCAAATTAATTATAAATAAAAAGTAATCTTCATTTCAACTAGTATTTACAATTTTTTTCTTTCTGATACAACTCATAGTGAAGTTCATAAAATCACCACTTGAATAAGATTATGTATCTATGTAAGTTATATTTTAATAGGATAAAGTGGTAAAATTGGGTAGAAGGGAAATTGGATGCTAACATTAAAAAAATAATCACACTTTCACGCAAAAAAATTTAATTGTAGTAAGCCCTCTTAAATATTGCTACTTTTTTTGTTTACATTAAATCATTTCTGCTTGTTCTTATATACAAGCTGATTTGAATTAATATTATTTTTCCAAATGCATATTTTTTGTGGTTAGGAAATGCAATTTTTAGGACCTTATTTTGAAGTCATCCGTGTTATATTTATTTTCTTCCTCGCTAATATGGGGGGTTGAGGGTGGAGGCTAAAATTTTATCTCCCAACTACCCCCTGGTGGGAAAATGCTAAGTACCGAGAAATTTCAAAAATTTTCTGGTAATTTTGATTAATTGTGCCTTTAAAACATTTAAAAAAAGTTTTTTTAGCATTATATAGCCATAAAAAGTGAAAAAACTGTTTTTGCAGTACAATACAAGTGTTAAACATGAGACCGAGAATGTTCAAATTAAAAAAAAATATATCCACGTTTGTTTATTCTTACCCTTTGTATTTCAATAACATATTGTCAAAAATCCATTAGCTTAGACTTGAAAATTATTTTTGTAGCTTTCTTAAACTTCTTACAAGTTAAACACAATGAGAAGGCTATCATAAATAGTTTTTATTTAGAATAATTTAAGATTCAAACCACTTTTATGTTATTACATCCATCTTTCAAGGGAAAAATCGCTTATTTTTCAAAAGATTTGACACATTAAAAAACTGTTCTAGGTAAAAAAAAAAGTGTTTTTCTGTCACTTATGACTCTTATTAATGAATTGCAGTTAGTTTATTGCCCCCAGTTTTAATAGTTTTCTACATTTGAATGTTTTAAAGCATCGAGTTTTTTAATTCCTTTTTAGATTGGTTCTTGCTTCTGTAAAAAAAATCACATTAATGAAACCAAGTGGAAAATGTAGTTTTTAATGTTATTTTTGCACCCATTTCCCCATTATTTTCACATGAGTTTGGATATGGTTTAGACAAGTACCTCAAAATTACCCCAAGTGGGGTTATTAGGTGGTAACTGTGTGTGTGTATATATATATATGTTACAATTAGTATAAAAAATGTACTTTTATTATAAATATGATGAATTAGTGTAAGAAGTCTTGTAACTACAATATTTGAAAAAAAAAACCTCAGTTATAGCAGCCTAGGTTACGAATTTAAAAAAACCCAGACCTACCTATCAATTCTCCCACTTCACCCTAGAATATATTAAATTATGAGTAGTATTTTACTTTACCAAAAAAATATATATATTCCTATTTAATACAATTAGAAATTCTATAGGGGATAATAATTGCACTACTGTAACAATAATGATAACAATATTTGTATTATAGAGGTATTGTAGCCTCTGCAAGGTGTCGAGCTGTCAGTTATTTGCCGTGAAGTGTGTAAGACCAAGCAAACTAACCTTAACTTCACCAAAATGTATCAAAATAAAGACAATAAATAAGCATTTTTTTTAGCACCACGTATTAAAACCCAACTTCATTGGCCAGTATTTGGGGTGAGGGAAACGGGGGAGCGTTGCAACCACATAGGCATTCAGCAAAGTCATTAGAGCTAGTGGGTAGAGAACGCTTATGGTTACTTTTGGGAAAATATTTTTAAAATTCATATATACATTTTGTAGCATTATTTATTGCATAAGACACAAAAAAAGTGTCACTTATTAAAATATTTTGAATGGTTGATTAAATAATTGATTAAAATATCTGTCAGAATATACAAATTTTGAACAAAACATCGATTTTCAAACTAAGCAGATTCACTTGCAGTATACTCGACTGCCGATAATGGAAGATCGAGGTTCAAATCTCCATCAAGTGTACCAAGTAATTTTTACAAAATAATTTTCCACTCTCCCTCCACGCAAATGTTGGTACCTTCCTCAAAATATAACCGTCCTAATCCCTAAAACCATTAGCATATTTAGTACATAAGCACTTAACCGGAATGGGTAGTAAGACGCGGTGGTAACAAAAATAATAACAAAAATTCAAATTAATTAGGGGCCTATAACTTGATATGCACCTTAAATGCCATAATGACAAAGTTTAAAAGTGGGGTTACAGTTCTGATTTGATCAATAAATGTTTGCTCATTTCACACAAATAAAGACTTTATTATTATTATTTATTTTTGAATAATTTGTTACACTGGAGATAAATTAGGGTGGGGATTTCTTTTCCGACCCCTTTGAAACTGTCAGTCTATCAACTGATTGTAGACACAATTTTAATAAGGTACTGTCTATTTGTACACGATTATTTATATAGTCATAATCCAAGGTCTAACTAGTTTTAATCGCACCGTGAACCTCATATTTACACTAAAATAAAAGGTTTTCTTATATTCTAGTTGAAGAGCTTGAAAAGTCTTTACCTGCAAACACAGTATCGCCAAGGTCATACTTTCCTCCACTCTTCGGAAAATCCTTTAATTTTCTTCCGGTCAACTTTAACTCGCCGCTTAGATGTGCTTCTTCTAAAATACGCTCCAACGATCGTGTAAGTCTACTTTGTATGTGGCCGCTCATGTTCGAAGCGACCATCGCCATGTTACATTTCTCATCGTTGTGACTTGAACGGCAGCAAAGGCCTATGGGTAATTTAGTGACGTCATCAGTTGTCGTCTGCTCTGTTTGTAAACAATACTAATGTTAGTAGCTATAAAAAAAAACACCCCATAGAAAAGAGAACACCCTTTGCTACTAAAAAATATCTAATTATTTGGCCATTTCTTACTTTAGTCTGTTTGTAAAAAGTTTATTGTATCTGAAGCTGTATACTTTACATACTCAGTCTTATACACTTTTTTTCCTTCTTCTTATTACTTCAATGAGCCAGGAACATTCATACTCAAGTCACTTCCGATTCTACCTTCTCGGTTCTCGCGTTCAATCCAAATTTATACCACACATTACCCTAGCCCACAGACAAGGAAATAATCATTGATCTCTATAATATAACTGGATGGACATACACATGAACATTTCCAAGGACCAAAGCCTGACGCTCAAGTTTATCATCTGCTACATTGGTGGTTTCTTTCAATGTTCTTAAGCGAAAATATGTCTCTGATGAATAAAACTATTATTGATTGAAAATAGTGAGGTATTATACCACATTTTCCTGAAGAAACAGCTACATTATATGATTTACAATTCAGTTTTACAAGTACCACTGTACAAATACGAATAAAATATTTAACATATTTTAATAATTATGTAGTTATCATCAATGTTGTTTACAGTCTGCCGAGACCACGCTTATATTTAAAGTATGTTACTAGCTCATATATTGGTTTCAGAAAACATGTTATATTGAAAGTTCGATAAATATAATGAATAAGGTATCTTAAAACTTGATTACATTTGTTTGAATAACAAACTTTGTGTAGTTGCCATACATTCAACCTATCACTTAGGTTATAAGCTTGTAGAAAATATTATTATATTACCATATTTTTTTTTTTTAAAGATGGCTCATATCTTGCTTTCAGGAACCATATTATGTTGAAAGTTCGATAACTATAATGAAACAAGTTACCTAAAATCTGTATTACATTTGTTTGGATGACATACTTTATGTAGAAATCTTACATTCAAATGATAATTTAGGTTATAGGCTTATAGGAAGTACGGTATCCATTAAATCCTGAATTTAGTAATAATCCGTAAGGCTTTATTTCGTACCAGAATACTATATCATATATAGCCTCAAAAGCGAGCTTCCGCCAAAAATCATCATTATTCAAAGAAAAAACTTACCCGTTTCGAACTTTGATATGCTCATCATAGCTTTTGCTAACTTATTTATTTCATTTAACTAATCACACATTGATGTATCTCATACATTCAATCAAATTAAAGAACAATGTCAAAATACCACATTGCCTTGTATGGATGTAAAAGAAAAAGAAATATCCGAAAATTTATTTCACCCCTACACAATGGTATGCAGACGACAGCTCAAAAATTTCACCTCACCTCACCCCCCTTTCATTGAGCAAAACTCTTCAAACAATTGGAGTGTTGGACCCAAATATACAATGCCAGTGCTTCTACAGTTTAAACGTAAGTAACATGAGTCTTGGAAATGCACTTGTAAATGACTTATTAAATATATTGTGACCAAATTCTTCGGTCAAAATTCTTTTGGATTCACTTTTTTTACTAGTCTGGACGGCAAAATACTGGAATATCTGTGGTTGAATCCCAATCGGATGTAATGAAAGTGTATGTTCATAAAACACTTATAATTCTCCTTCAACGCAAATACGGGCACACTTCCCAAAAATGTTACCATCCTCGTTCTTTATTCATTGGAGTAAATACGGGGATAGCTGTAATGGAAAGTAAGACGCAGCGCACAACATATATCAGCAATTAAAATGAAATACTTATGTTGTGAAGGTAGCATTTATTTTTTTACAATTTGTTGTCAAATTAATACAAACAAAATATACAAGTGATATGCTACTTTATAAACTAAAACAAAAGTTAAATGCATAGAAAATAGAATGAAAAGAGTTGCCTAAGTATATATTTGATATCAGTAATACCCCCTTATTTTAAACACTGGAATGATTATATTCAACATTATCTTATACTAATACACGCCTCGGTGGCATAGTTAGCTAATGAACTAGATTCGTGTTGAGCTAAACTGCTGAGGACGAGGATACCGAGGGTCGAATCTTGCTTGGTTGAACTGTTTTTTTTTTTCCCCTAAATGGTTTTACACTCTTCCTCCACGCAAATGCGGGTTCACGTCCTCTATATCCAACCGTCTCAAATCCTAACCCGTTAGCGTAATTTATTAGTACTTGAGCGTATAGCTCGAACGGGTAGTAAAACGCGGTACTAAGTATCAGTATTATTATTTTTTATTAATGTGCAATGAAAGTTAACAAATCGGTTTTAAATCAGTTTATAGTAAAATCAAGTCTAAAAATGAAGCTTATCTCCCTAAACGCGCTTTTAAGGTTACACAACAAAAGGCTCATGTTTTGTCCTATTACACTTGTCCAACACCTTCTCGTGTCTGTATGGAAAATTAAATATCTCTTATTATTTTAGTAAAGGGGAATCGAAATAAATATTTTTTAAAATACACTGAAAACTCTTTCAGTATAAGATTATTTTACTATAATATTACAATATTTTCATATAATTAATAACTGTAGATTTTCTTAAAAAATAAATATTACATCACAATAAAATAGAATTTAGTAAGGTGAGTAAAATTGTTGACAATACAAAATATTATTATTATTATTATTATTATTATTAGCACCACGTCTTACTACCCGTTCGGGCTATACGCACTTACGCTAATGTGTAATGGTAGCGTGATTGTGGAATGAAATGAAGGACCTACAGTTTAACGTGGAATCCGAACCACGGTGGAGGCCTGCCATTCCTCACATCCACAAGTTGTGACATAACCAATTTAGCCCTGTACTGCCCAAAATTGCTGCACTTAATCGTTAGTCAAAAATATTATATATATTGCACCCTTATATAAATGCAAGTCTATTAATGTATACATATCCATGTATTACATACTACGTCTTGGATACACCATGGAACAAGACCAGTGCCATCAGATGGGATACCCTTCCTGGCCGTTCTGAGAAAACTGCACTTGACCGGTTTGAGCACAACTGAATGCAACGCTCGACCTGCTCGTCGTTTGGAGCCCCATTGGCTTGGGCCTACGTGACTGATCCCATGTAGACAGATCACTCCCTCCTTCTTTCCTTCCCATAATTCTTTGCGTTCAGCCACTATAAAGCTTCCATGGCTCGCAAGGCAAAGACATGATTACAATTATTCATCACCACCAGGATAGTAGACGCCCTCCGACGTCCGTACTTAAACTCAACTACACGCAACCAGTGGTCACAACGATGACGCCGAGGAACCGACTGGACCAACGAAAGTAATATGACGTATTCATGATCTTTCAAATCCGCGGGGAGTAGGTGGCTCTATGGCCGGGTTCTAATCTTAGGTTTTTTTTATATAGATTGTCGAGAGGAGTGGTTACTCTCATTATAAATATTCTATGTTGTTTAGGCTGGCCTTTAATGGCTTGGACTTAACGTGAAATCATTCAATATTTCTCTTGCCCCTTTAGAGTAAGCTACCGGGACAACGTCGTTGACATCATGGCAATCTCTTTCCCAGCTCAAGGCAGCAGTCAGCAGATGAACTTGGGCTATAGTTCCAGAGCGGAGATGCAGAAGGAAAGGAAGGAAGGACTTAGAACAATAGTATACACAATTTCACCCTTGATTCACGTACAATAAAAAAAAAAAATTAAAGGGCAATAATTTTGAAAATCATGAACATAGCATGTGAAGTTATTCCCTTTTCATTTACTATCAGTATCATTACTATCAGCCAAAGCCATATTAGTCTTGCCTATTTAAAACAAAATTATTAATAGAAAAAGATTCTAACTGAATCTCAACACAGCAACCATTTCTATGACTTGATTTAACTAAATAATATTACTGTAATCCTTTCTCCAACGTGATTCAACCTGAATCATAATTATATTACAGTAACTAGTTATTTAACCTGATTCTGTCTGAATCATTATCATACATTCTGATATTTTTGAACTCTTAAAATTTCATTTTAGTTCATTATTATACACATATAGATATATGTATGTATACTCAGTATCAAATAAACAAACTATTTACACTTATCTAATAGTTTGAATTGTAAACATATTGTTCAATTTTAAATTTTATCTTTGTTTACAATTGCATTAACCCGGAATGTTAACTTTTAAATACAACGAGTATACCCTAAATTGTTCTACTAGATCTAGTAGAAACCCCAAAGGAATTTACAACATTCACGATATCATTACAATTTAGTTCATATTACTTTATAAAATATATACAAATATACAACATTCATGATACCTTCTTTAAATGACTTACGTGGGCTCGGCAAGTTTGGCTCTCATCTTCCACAAGCTCAAGCACAACGGACACAGGTGTCAAGAAAGAACTCACCCACCATGGACCACCTCATTTCGGAGTGAGCTTGGCAGAGATCCTGTCGGAAGTGGAACTTAACGGGAAATTTCGACCCATAACCGTGTCGTTCACAAATACACGAACTGGCACACGATATCGGTTGTAAGCTGCGGCCACTCTGGCCCTAGAGCCCCGCAAATTATGAAAGGCAAGCGTGCACCTTTCATAATATGAGAAGTTCCCACAGTACCCAACTAGAGGGTCAACGTCCCAAACTGCTAACAATGGATAACTTAATTCTCTACCAAGCATAAAGGGTGGCACCAGTAGACTCGTGTATAGCCGAGTTAAAAGCAAAAGATAAAAAAATTCAAATCCTTGTCCCAGCGAGGCTGGGAACTACCATGATAGATGATCAAAGTAATGTTCAAGTTTATATTGAACCTTTCTACTTGATTAGGGGCAGGGTTATAAGGGCTAGTTGTAATACGCTTAGTTCCCCACGCAAAACACATGTCATAAAAAATATTGGGTTGAAAACAGGGTCCATTATCGCTTACTATCTTTATGGGGGCGCCACTCTATCAGATAAAACTCTAACAGTGGTGGAAGCTTTCATGTTTCTAAGGGGAATAATAACTAAAAATTTAGGAAAACCATCAATAAGGTTAAGTACACAGGTATACCCATTGGTAGAATGAGTGATGGTGCCTACAAAATCAACAAACATAGATTCCCACGGGACATGAGCGACATCTGGAGCGTGTAACCCATAACGAGTGTTCTGTGGAGGTTTGGATCCCAAGCAACCATCACACTAATCCACTGCCTAATATCCTGGTACATATTGGGCCAAAAAAACTCCTGAGCTATTTTCGATGAGTTTTGAAAATCCCCAAATGGCCCCCAAAGGTAGAATTGTGAAAATACTTCAGGATCATACTTCTCAACCTGAAGGGAACAAAAATCTTTCTACCTTTTTTGTTCTCACCCTGCATGCATAGCAAAATTCTCAATAATATCACCTTTTCCCAGATGATCGATAATATCCCTACAATAGGGGTCTTATAATTGATGTTGTACTAAAGAAACAAAATATTCAGGGATATAACTAATAATATTAACATTAGAAGGGTGATGACAAGTAAGTATTGGGTACACCCCGTCATTGATGTGCGATAGAATATTGGCAACAGCGTTATCTTTCCCAGGGACATGCACAAAAGTGAACTTGAATTGAGACAACCTCAAAACCCTGCGACCAATTTTTACTAATTGTTTAGGGTGATTGAACATCCATGATAAGGCACTAATGTCAGTGTATAACACGAACTCGCGTTGTTATAGATAATCAGTAAACTTCTCGATGCCATATAAGCATGCAAGACATTCCTTTTCATACGGACTTACCTTTTTTGTGCCTTATTCAATAATTTACTAGCAAACGCTACAGGAAGTAATCCTTCAGGATATTTCTGAGACAGGACTGCCCCAGTGGCATAGGATGAAGCGTCTACTTTAAGTTCAAAAGGAAGCGAAAAATCAGGCATCCTCAGTACCTCAGGGGACACTAAATTTAGTTTAAGTTTAGAAAAGGCTGCTTTTTGGTCATCTCCCCAGACAATTTTTTTTTAACTGGCTTAATGAGGCCGCTAACCCCGAAAAGGAAGTAATGAATCTGGAATAGTAAGCACACATCCCCACAAAACGTTGGACTTATTTCAAGTTCTTAGGGACAGGGAAATCAACAAAAGGACTAATACGTTCCGGGTCTACAAGGATATTACCCTTAGAAATCACATAACCCAAATAATTAATGCAATCAGTGCCCCACGCCGCTTTATTAGGGTTAACAGTAAGACCTGCCTCTCTTAAGGTGCTGTAGAACTAATCTGACATGTTCATTATGTTCTTCCAGGGATTGACTATAGACACAAATCTCGTCCAAATAGTTAAATACAAATTTGAAATCCGCCAAAATATGGTCCAGCACTTGACTGAGAGCCGCTCCACCACAACTAATCCCAAGGGGAACTCTATTATACTCATAACAACCCCATGGGGTAAAAAAAAGTCTGTATATTGCTTAGACTCCTCAGTAAGTGCACACCGAAGAAATCTATCATTCAGGTCTATTAAACTATAGACCTTCGCCCCTACCCCCTAAATGTTTAAAGGAACTTTCAACAATAGGCATAGGGTAGGGATCAAAAACAATCTGCTTATTCATCTTACGGTAATTAACTATTAGCATATGTCTGCCATCCTTTTTGGGAATTATAAATGCTGGGCTAACATATGCTGAACGTGATGGTCTGATAATACCCTTATTTAGTAGATCCTGAACTAAAGTTCTAAAAGCCTTTAATTTAGGTGCTGAGCAAGAATAAGGAGATATAACAGGCTTATAGTTAGACAAACCAATTTGATAAGGAAGGACATCACATTCCCCCCATTTAGTGGATATAGTATCAGAAAAATATTCTTAATGTTGTACCAAGTTCAACGGGTGTTTTACTGGTCAAAATGTTTTCCATTTTTACAAATTTAACTTTAGTTGAAGGGCTAAATTTGAAATAAATATTATTTTTAAAATCAATTTGACTATTTGTTCTGGAAAGGAAATCGATTCCTAGGATTATATCATACGGTGAATTATTAACAACAAAACATGAATGTTTCTAGGTAAAACCTTTAATTTTAATTGAACAATAAATACTTTTCTTAACTTCAAGAGTAGTTCCATTAGCAATGGCAAAGTATCTAGATTAAAAATATTTTTCAGCCAAGGGATTTAAGTTTGGTAAACTTGAATAAATTGAGAATTTATACAGGAACAACTAGCACCTGTATCAATGAATGCAAAACATGAAATAGTATTAATACTAAATTTAATAATGGGGTCCAAGGTACATGGAATGGTTTTGCGTTGCCCGGCGAAGCCATGTTTAGACCGACACACTACCTGTTGCATATTTCATGATTCGCTAGTTTGTTGCATATTTCATTATTCGCTAGTCTCACGTGGTTATTTCCCCCCTATTCCCCCTCACTCAACTGCAGATTTCTTGGAATTAGCCACCCCTCTACCCTCCTACGCCCAAGTAAACCCTCATACACGTGTCGCTTATTTCGTAATCAAACAGTGGTCATTGGATTCCAATCTCTATCACAGCTCGGTGAACCTCTCTTGCTCGGTTTCTTTTGGAAATGAGCTCATAAAAAACTCTGTGGAAAGTGATTTTAGTGCGTGACTCTTCATAGATAATAAGTTAATAATGTTATTTGTGTGTGTTTTTATTTAATATAATATGTACTCATTAAACGCGAGTGTTTAGGGGAGCTCCTCTCTCCAATTAATATTCTTAAGAAGCCCATCCTCGGATCAAGAAGATCAAGACCATCACTCACAGGTATTCTCGGATCTCCAGTCAACGACACCCCTCAAAGGTAGGCTCTACACAATACACCTTTTTTCTAAATCAACATTCAACTCCCGTCTCTGTTTTAGTATACCTAAAACTGGTCCTCCGAAATCAAATTACTTTTTTTTGTTAGTGTTAATTACATTAAAGTGACAGATCGCTCATACATTTTGGTCCTACGTGACGGGTAACAGTGTTCACGCGCTATGGAAATAACATTCATTTTTATGTCTTATTGCTAATTCATAGTTAAAAAACAACAAAAAACTCATTGTTGCACTAAGAAATAATATCGTATGTATGTGCATTTTTATCTCTAACAATTCTCAAGTGTTATATAATTAATCTGCTACTCAACTCACATTACTCAAGATTGACATTGTTGCATATTAATTCAATTAACTTCAAGTGTTAATTGCTCAGTGACTTTCGTTATGTTATTTTTTATTGTTGTTTAATTTATTTAAACTAAAATTTATCTGAATTTTCACGCTCCAACTAATACTCTCAACAATGAAGTTTAGTACATTTCATCGCCAATGTGGCTTAATTAGTAATAGGCTGACCACAATAAACCATTACATTGACTCGGTCGAAGAACAACAATTGAATGATGCGCAAACTCAAAGATTATTATCTACTCAAAAAGAAGCTAAATT
>CABFOV010010319.1:0-16576 GCA_902141375.1 Timema poppense
GTGGTCACACGGCAGTCACATGGCAGTCAGTGTAGGCCTACGTAGCACTCCTACTTTCGTTATCAATGTTTCTGTAACCTGTGTCTCCAATAACAGACCAACAGTTTTATATCTATTTGTATATAACTACGCACATGAATACGATGTTCATAGGGCTGCATTAAGATGGGACCGAAGGGCCGAGAAAAGACCAAAAATAAAACTTATTTTGATACATTTTTCCGGGATTAGGATTTATTGCAGGAGTACGTGGTATTTTCTATTTTGTAGTTCAAATATATTTCTGTTTCTATAGATAGAGATTTGAAAAAATCCTCTTGATCAATTTATTAAATTGACGCAAAATTTTGAATTTTTACTTTGTAAGTAGAATTATTTTTTTTTCTATAAAAACACTGGATCTTAGCGCAAATAAAGGTACGTAATTTTTTAGAATTAAAATACCCCATATAATTATCGTAGTTTTGTAACAAAGTTTGTTTAAATTAGCTCAGAGATGGACTGCCAGGAACTCTAACTATCGGCTGCGTACCCCCAAGACAAAACACAACCCCAAATTGTTTGTCAACTTTCTCTCTCGGCGATGTCGGGTGGCAGGTACAAGACCATCTTAGCACCCTCTTCCCCCACAGCCATCACAGGGTTCGGCCAGACTGACAAGCGTGCGAGCGAGTGACTGAGCGACTGCGTGGCCAAATTGGCGAGTGAGCGAGCGATTAGCAGATAGCTCACGATAGTTGACAGGGAGGCAAAGGTTCGAATCTTGGCTAAGTGAACTGAGGCTGGTTTTGATTATTTGTTGTGTTTTTCCCATCCTCTCTCCACGCTGATTGTGATTATTATTTGTAAAGGCCTACTTTGATTATAATATTGAAGTACTTTAACATATCATTTATATATATATATATATACATAGGTATGGTTTATGATCTGACCAATTAAATTAGGCCGTTAGTGGCAAGTGTGCTAAAGCTATAGATAATTATAAAAAAGAAAAATATCATGTCAAATTGAGAAGTTTTCCTAGCACAACATATAATAATATCGCCTAGCACCTGTAAACTAGACTGTACCGGTTCGAGCGTGCGCTCCAATTTGGCTACTTCTCATTACAACCAATGTGTTATATTTTATTTTTTAGTCGCTCGCGCGCTCTATCGCTCGCCCAGTTTGGCCGTCCCCTCACAGTCGGCATTAACCTGACGGATGCTTGCCAACACATCTTGGTAGTTTTGAGTATGGCCTTTCAAATCCATTGTAAAGTTAATATAGGCTATTTGCTATTAGTTGTGTCTCGTAAGAGTAGATAGCTTTTCTAGGCTTTATCAGATAGTAATTATCTTAATGGTTTTATTTGAACTGTCAGATATTTAAACAGTAAATAGCTTTTTCGTAGCTTTTCGTCATATTTTAAATGTTTAATCATCATGGTTTGTATTTGAAATTAATCTAAACGCGTGTTGAATATGAGCAGCTGGAATAATTTTTTTGTGAAACGTATTAGATGAAATATTTTGTTAACCTCCTGAGTCCCGAACTTTTGTTTTCTTAAATACATTTTGTTAATTATTTTGATTTATTATCAAATAATGATTTAATTTTTTCTCTCCTTAAGCATAACTGTTAAATTGATTTTGAAATTATCGCAGTAGCTTGTATGGTTCCTTAAAACAGAGCTCTTACTGGTTGAAACTGGTCACGTGACCACGCCTCCTCGCTCTCTGATTGGCTGCTATAAATATCCTGCTTCCCCCCACCCCCTGACCTACTTTCCACATCCGTTTGATTCCCCCTCCTCCTGCCCCTTTCCCCCCCTACATCCCGTCCGGACTACCAGCTACATTTTGGTTCTTGATGATTAATTATTAATGATTGCTAATTAATTATTGTTAATTGATTTTTTATTAATTAATTAATTATTGGCTAGGTTTTGTATGTTGGAGTTTTATTCATTGATTTGTTTATTAGACCCTTGCGCTATGGCTGTCTTATGTTGAAAGAACATTGGTTCCTCCGTCACAAGGCCCTGTCGGACTGTACCGGAAGGAACCTCTCCTGACGACCGTTTAGTTATTAATAATTGTTAATTAATGATTTCTAATTAATTATTTGCTAGGATTGATGTGTTGGAGTTTTTATTCATTGATTAGGGCGTTGTAGTTTATTAGAACCTCGCGCTATGGCTGTTGGGGCTAGAGTGTGATAATTGGTTCTCCTGTCTCCTGTCCTTCGCAACCCTGGCGCCAGTATGTCGGCCCAACAAGACAAGAATAGATATTGAGGTCATTGCCCCGAACAACGGGGTTTTCCCTGGCGTCAGCTTGACGGCTCACGAGACAAGAATAGATCGTGAACTAGGTCAGTGTGTCACAACCCCTTGGGTTTTCCCTGGTGCCAGTATGTCGGCCCCACAAGACGAGAATAGATATTGAGGTCATTGACCCGGGTAACGGGTTTTTCCCTGGCGCCAGGTTGGAAGGCAGACAAAACAAGTCGAGACAAGACTAGATCGTGACCTCGGCAACCTGGGTTTTCCCAATGTTGTCATCGCAAGCCCTGGGTTTTTTTCACTGCTAGAGAGCATTGACACAGCTCTAATTATGCACAATCAGAGGCCACGGAATCCTCAGTTAGAGGCCGCTATCCTCGTCACAAAAGTCTACTAAAATTGTTTGTTTGGTATCGTCTTTCACAATGCACGGATGTATGTATCCATCATGGACCGGAGGAGTAAGGCATAATTGCTCCAGAGTTTATATGGTGTGAGGGAGAGTATAAAACCACACTCCCCCGAGCGAGATATTAATCCAAGACCTCCAACCGCCATAACGTGTACCCAACCCCAAATATCTCTTATATAACAAAGAAATTTAATGTTTCCGTATACAAAAATTCATAAGTAATACAATTATTTTATGCCCGTAAATATGTTTTGACGAAATAATATATAACAGGGCTCAATACATGGTGACAGTTTGGCGGGTCGTCAAGACAAAAATAGATCAGTTTGTGAGTAGAGCGAGTGTTTATTTCTTTTGCTGCATCTCCAACTGACATGCCATTTAAATGCGGCGGATCCTACGCAAAGCTCTCCAATCTTATTCGGCACAAACATCAAACACCTCCAAATGCGGCTCACCAGGATACCTGTTGGGACGAGGAGGTATTATGCAGTGCGTTATCCCTGAGGAATACAATCGTGTCAAGTGCTTAAACGAACTTGAGAAAAACAAAAGTTATAACGTTGTGCTATCGGAAGAGAACCAGAATGTTATTGTGCTTTAGTTTGTTGGAAGAGTAAGATTGTAAGGTAAAAACTGTGGAGACATTGTCAATATACGCTCTAGCGCTTCTCAACGTGTCTTGAACTATTTTGAAGGGGGTTCCTACTCATTTTCTAGATGTTAAATGTATTTTATATGTTTTTTTCCTTGCTATGTATTGGTCACAAGACCTAAATAATATTGCAGTTATTTATAGTAATATTTATCAAAACTGCCTCTAAGAAATATTTTTATATTTATATAAGGTATTCCTAAGTTGTATTAACGCATAGATCACCTTATAGCTTACTTATTCATTAACGAGCGAGAAAGTTTCTTCGTGTCAATCAATAGCCGACAGCTATTATAAATACAGTCACTAAGAAAGTTTGGATTTTAGGCACACACGCTTTAAATATTTATAGATAGTGTGTTAATTAATTCCCTTAACACAAATAAAATAATTAACCGATTTTATATTTCCATTAAACATAAATATATATATTTATAAAATTTTATAGCTGTCTCAAATTAGGATTTTGTAATTCCACAGGGACTATAAATTTGTTTATTTAATAAATTCACTAAAAATAATAGAAAGAGCTTCTATATATTTCCTGCAAACCGTTGAAGCAATTAAATATTGCGTTACTATCACACATAAGAATATTTTATCAACATCAAGTTGTTAACACTTTCAATGTATACTATTATATGTTTTGTTTTATCCAAAGCTATTATTTATGCTTACTCCAACATGGACACCTGGATACGGGAGTCGAACCAAGGACTTGTGACTCTACAATATATGGCTTTTATTTATAAAAGTAATTAGCGTCTATCCCTCTAGACGGAGCAGAGAAGAAGTACATCAAGCCTCTGCGAGAGAGTAAGGATGATTGAAATATAACGGTAAGTAGTTCGGGCTTGGGAGTCACACACACACACACATACACACACACACTTTCTTTTATTATTATAGATTCCTGTTCTATTAATATAAATACATGGATAGCCATGCAGGGAAGAGAGAGAGAGAAAACAAGATCGAAACTCGCCGAGCTACAGTCCCATTGACATAGGAACAACTAGAAAAGCCCCTAGCTCTAATTTCACGTATTCATACATCAAGACAGGTGCCCAATTAATAAGTACTGTGTTTACTTCGTAGACTTTAGATTGATACACAAAGAGAAAGTAAATGGGCTGAATTGTTTCAACTTATCCATAATATTTGGGACTGAGCTTCCAAGTCAAATAAACTTTTATTCATAGGATAGGAGAAGGAGAGGTATTAGGGTGTAGATGTTAAAACACAAACATAGCAGTTTTTATAATATTTATTTACAAAAATAAAAGTTTTCGCAAATATAGCTCAAACCCTGAAAATGATGCTAATAATGATATATAAACATTGTTTTAAATATTATTCATGTAATTATTACTAATATATT
Source organism: Timema poppense (assembly GCA_902141375.1). NCBI lineage: Eukaryota > Metazoa > Arthropoda > Insecta > Phasmatodea > Timematidae > Timema > Timema poppense. The sequence continues at coordinate 4,718 of CABFOV010010319.1, forward strand.
TCCGCTTGAAGAACTCTGATCGAGTAACAATAATAACGTAATTTATAAGTCTAATTGCGACGTTTTTAACGAAACAAATCAATTATTTGTTATTTAATTTAAATAAAATATACCCAGAAGGTGAAAAAAATCAAATATTATTCTATAATAATATGTCTGATTGAAATAACAAACCAAATAATAATTACTCAGTTTTATTTATAAAAACAAACACAACATTTTGTTGATCACAATAACTAATCTGTAAATATAAACTTTGAACAAAAATTTTTCTAATATATATTTAACAAAATTTAAATTTTCAAAAAAATAAATTATACATGAATTACCTAAAATTTATTTGGTATTTTTAAATATTAGATTTTTCCTGTTAAAATCAGACTTTATATATATATATATATATATATATATATATATATATTGTTATATATATATATATATTGTTGCATGTAAACTACGCTTAAGTTATTTTATTTTAGATAAATTAATAAACTGTATTATTGATAATGTAAAAGAGTTCCAACGATGCCAAGTAAGTCATTTGGGATCAAATAGTTAGGCCCATTTAGTAAAATAGCGAATTTAAAAATTAGTCACCAGCTAGATATACAAGTTGTTTTCCCACCCCCCTAGAAATGGTTTTGTTGTACAGCTAAGATATATTTAAAATTAATTAGTAATAATAATAATAATAATTAGCACTGCGTCTTACTATCCATTTGAGCTATACGCTATGTGTTAGTAAAATTGTCATAATACCGCCAGGTATTTAATACAAAAGAGGTGGAAAGAAGCGGAGTTACATTATATATTTAAAGTAAAACTTAAGTCATATATACTATAGTCATTTGGGAAATGGTTGTTTTAATAATTATACTTTCTACGTATTTCAGACAATATTGTGACTTCTAAGAGTCAAATCACCATAGTAACATGTTCCTCTCAGAACTGATGATGGCACCATTAGTTCACTAATGGAGCAATATCTTGTAGGAATATTGTGATGTAAGTGTACCTGGAGGGAGAATGAAAAGTCTATTAGGAAACCTCCCCCGCGCTGATGAAGGGATCTATAGTACGGCATTGTCCTCATCGAGCATACACAGTGTCGGTGGCATGTAGAGCTGTCGTAGGACGTCACGGACGTCGCAATCCTCTACTTCATCAAAGGAACACTTCTTGGAAGAATCGTTCTTCAGCAAACATTTGTTAGTCCAGAGTTAGAGCAAATGTGGGGGTGTCATTCAATAGAGATGTCTCAGAACTTCCGGTGTTGGTCCCAGAGAGAGGGCTCACGACACCACCATCATCACAAGGAGTATCTCTTGTGAAACCGGGTGGTTTATAGCACCAGGGGTATGAAGGGGCCTACTGTTCCTGTAACTTCGCTTCTTCAACCTCTTTTTGCAGCCATATCATTATGCTTTTGAGCAGCACCGATTTTCTAAAGTAATTATTAGAGTCCTTTATTTTCTGCAGTTTGTTTTTTAAAATCTTTATCACTCTGATATGGTATTTGTCCTTGACGACGCTACCGTTGGCGCTACAGAAACTACAACCGTAGCTGTGAGTGTTGTCAAAAGTGATTGCCTTAAGATCAGTGGCACCTGAAACACATTCAACTCCATCTCGCATTGGCTGTTGGGGGTCAATAAAATGACTACTTTTTTTGTTTGTAATTTATATTAACGCATAATTGAAAAAAAGGTAAAAAATTCAGTAAGACTTAAAATTTCTCCTTGTATAGACATCATTAAGAACTATAAATTTAATTGCTACACCCACAATCGTATGCCACCTATCCCTATCTTGAGCTAATTCTATCTAGTCCACCTCATTACATGCTATCTATTTCAAGTCCATTCTAATGTTATCCTACACATCTGCGTCTAGGCCTCCCCCAATTGTCAATTATATATACCTAATAATTGCATTATTTTATTTAGATACAGTAAATTGTTGTACTTTAATTAATGCCTAATAAATAGTAAATTGATTGATATTAAAATTATAGCATCAACCAAAACTTTCGTGAGCATTTAATTCCACAAAAAAAATGACGTTCACCTTTACTCAATTAATAGTCTATAATGTATACTCTTCCATAGGTCCCATCTTTGACTATTGAATAAAACAACTTTTTTTTTCGTAAGACTACATCACTCCAAGTATATATTCGATAGCTAATTTCCTGTTAAAGGCGTAAGTGGATTCAGCCTATTGTATTATTGTGCATTAATCATTTAATAAGTAACTAGTTAATTAAGATTTACTTACACGAGATGTGTTTTATAATATGCCTACGTATCTACAAAAAGGAACTTTAAAAGTTGGTTCAATGAAAATACGATAAAAAGATGTTGCGAATCCAACTAAAATGGTTGAACAAATAAATTTGAACCAGCTAAGCCCTAAGTTATGTCTCTGCATGTCAAAAATAAATTCTCATTTGAATCAGTTATCTTCAGACTATATCTTAGAAGGATTTTATTTTTAATGTAAAAACTTATTAATGTAGAACAAGATGGTACTATCTACAATTTTTCAACAACAACATAAATAATAGGCCTACAACTATTTGTGAAATTAATGGAGATAAATAAGTATGGTTCACTTGAGTTTATTTTAAATATCATACGAAACAATCACGGCGACTATATTTTATATATGTTCCTAAGTTAAATACCTAGGGGAAAACCATGGCAGCTAATATTTTGATAAAATAAATAATAACTTTTACATAAGTTTATAAGTAAAATATCTTGGAAAATAAAACATGGTGTTTATATAACTTTTACATAAATTCAGGTTGTAACGCTTTAAATATCTAGAGATAGTGTGTTAATTAATTCCATTAGCACAGATAAAATAATTAATCGATTTTATATATTCATAAAACATTAATATATATTTATAACTGTCTCAAATTAGGGTTTTGTAATGCCACAGGGACTATACATTTGCTTATTTAATAAATTCACTAAAAATAACATAAAATTAAATGAACAGCTTCTATATTTCCTGCAAACCGTTGAAGTAATTAAATATTGAGTTACTAATGTTTGTTACAATTTTTAGCGTTTCACCTGTCGGCTTTATCATTTAACTATGTCAAATTCAAATATTAACAACATTCATATCCTTTACCTTCCTAAGCCTTCATATAAATCTATGTAAAATGAAAACATTTAACTGTGTATTGTATCGGTGTAGAAACCCTTAAGTAGGCTTTCCTCGCAACATCTGTTCAAGTTATTTCTAACCTAAACATCAAACAATTCCCATCAACTCTTAGGGTCATAAGTTTTCTGTTGCAGTGTCAAACAAACACTCCCGGAGTACCCATTTAACCCAACATCTTAGTTTAGTGGGTAGAGTATCTGTCCACTGAATCAAGGATTCCCCCTCGAATCTTGGGTGTGTGTGAAATAGGGCTAGTTTTCCACTCTCACACCATGCAAATTCGTGTTTACTTCCTCTAAATTCAGCCTTTCCAATTCCTAATGCATTAGTACTTAAGCGTATAACGCGAACGGGTAGTAAGCTGTTGTGTTAAATAATAATAATGATAATAATTAAAAATTGTTGAGACCATATAATGTGTTCCAGTTCACCGGATAATTACGTCCAAGTTTCCATTTTAGAAATAAAATTTGATAATATTTATAGGAAGTTAGGGGTTTGACCCTAACAAATGTTAGCTTTTAGAACAGCCACAAATTTAAAATTAAATCACTTTTTAAGTTATGTAAAAGAAGATAATTGAAATACCTGATGTGGATGTTGTCGAATTTGCCATTGTCCTGCTTAATCAGCCGTTCCGTAACTTATTCTTATTATTTTCACAAGAAGAAGAAGACAGGGTTACTCTAAACCAGTTATATATATATATAGGACCAAAATCCCATTTTCTATAGAGAAGTATTGAACCGTTCTTTCTAATTTAGATCGAGATAGAATCGGTAATTACTATTTGGCTCATCATTGAGGGAGTAATATTAATTTTCAGCCACGCTTATTGCTTTAAAATGACTCGATACATCAAATGTGATAATGTGTTCCAGTTCAACAGATAATTACGTCCAAATTTCCATTTTAGAAATAAATTTTGATAATATTTATAAGATGTTAAGGGGTTTGACCCTAACCGGTTAGACCAAAATGCTGATTCAATTATAGTCAGGACCACTATCTGTGCAACATGGCAGGGTATAGTGGTCAACGCAGCTGACTACCAGCTTAGGGGGGCCCCGGGCTCGATTCCCTCTTGGTGTCAGGGGGTATTTCTCCCAAAAGTTAAACGGTCACCCAAGTTCTGGTTAATTATGTTTAAATCACGTTTCGCTGAACACATGGTGTAAGGCGCTAGTTACGCAAAAGACTAGACTGCCTAAGACCTGGAGTCGAGGTTCGATCCCGATAGGGTGTGTTGAGGGAGGTTTTCCGTTATCTCTCCACGATAATACGTTAAACCTTCTTCATAGGCATACAAACCTGATGGGTAGCAAGACGTGGTGCTAAAAAAATTAAGTTTAAGTTAGGTTAAAAGTTTCTACTGGTTTCAATTTCGCTACTCTTCACGGACTACAGAGTTTACAGAAACAAACGATCCGTGTTGAGTTAGACTACGGAGGACGGTGGAGATCACAGTTCGATTCTCAGCTGGGTGTACTGAGGGAGGTAGTTTGAACCTATACCTGCACTTGAAAGGTTTTGTTTATGATTTCACTCTCTTAGGGTAGCAATCTAAAGTCATAACAACAATGTTGTATCTCCTTCCTGTCTTTGATTCTCCAAGGATTTCCAGACCTAAGGTGTCGGCCTCACAATTATACTTTTTTAGAACAGAGGTGAACTGTGGCCATTAACATTTGGAAATCCTTTTCTTCAACATGATTTAACTCAACTCGGTGCTTGTGTGGTCTAACACGCTACTCTCACAGTAGACAGGTGTTAGTTGAGAATAATGTTGTTGTCTATTTAACCGTCTTATTATCAGGGATATCCTGGGTTTCCCCACCCTCCCTCCAGGTACATTTTTTCTATTCGTCAGTTTGAAATGAATACTATGGAAGATTATCAAAATTTATATGTTTTAAATGGGTGACCAGCCAAGCATGCTGCATTCTTGTAAGAGAGTGGCTCATTACCAGCAGTCATAGGAGGGAAGTGAGGGGGAGGGATTCAAGAAAGACGGTAGCGGTCATTATGATGTAAGAGACGGAGTAGAGTAGATATACTACTTTTAGAGTAGGTCGGTTGGAGAAGTTCATTTCGGTACAGTCCGGCAGAGCCTTGTGATGGAGGAGTTCATTTTAACCCCCGGCAGCCAAAGTGTTATGTTCTAATAAACAAATAAATAAGCTACAACACCTCTATCCTACCAATTAATTAACAATAATTAGTAATTAATCATCAAGAACCAACATGTCCGTCATGCTGTTTGTTCCGGGACAGAAGAGTCTATGTTCATTTTATTCCCGACAGCCATAGCGCGAGGTTCTAATAAACTACAACGCCCTAATCAATGAATAAAAACTCCAGCACCTCTATCCTACCAATTAATTAATTAAAAATAATCAATTAACAATTATTAATAATTAATCATGAAGAACCAACATCTCCGGGGTTTATTGGCGAGGGGGGCAGTAGGGGAGGGGCAGGAGGAGGGGAGAATCAAAGGGATGTGGATAGTAGGTCAGGGGGTGGGGTAAGGAGGCTATTTATAGCAGCCAATCAGAGAGCGAGGAGGCGTGGTCACGTGACCAGTTTCAACCAGTAAGAGCTCTGTTTTAAGGTACCATACAAGCTACTTATCTCACTAGGTTGCAGAATAACACACAAAGTTGATAGAAACACTGAATTTGCCAGCCATTTATTGATATAAATATGTAGATTGGAGGCACAGTATAATGCACCATGGGCAATTAAAAAAATCCAATTATATTACTTTTTAAAATATTTTAGATACATCATCATGCGTGGGGAGTAAATGAAAATATCAAAGGTCCAAGCGCCCGCTTTGCGTAGTAGCTTGGGTGCGTAGAGCGCAGAACTCCGCTTGTTTCTATATGGGGTCCGCGCAGATAATACCTTTTTTCTCTTTGCCCGTTTTTGGCATCTATTGACTGAGTATTAGTATTCTATAAATTATATTAGTGTTGTACCCCAGGGAGTGAGTCAGTAAATACATGTACTATTGAATGCTCTGGCAGAACCAATAAGAAAAGGACCGGCTATAGTACTATTGTGTGTAGACACCTGTATGTTAACCATCTACCAATGTAATCAAATAACCTTTCTATTGCAATTTATTATACTATGTCTCTTAAATATTTTTTTTGTCCCAATCAATCAAGCTAGTTTAAATTATATATGTCATAACAATACTATATGTATATAATTTTCAGTTAACGCTTGTTTATAATTATTACACTGTTCTTCTTTTAGAATACACTGACCTTAGCCTGGCGTCAGTCCAGCTGTTTTGTTACTGAACATTGCTCTTCAAGCCACTGCATTTGATCTTGCCCGTTTTGCGACAAGACAGTATTAATTTGGAACTTCTATCTTTTGTTTTTGTATATCTATTTTAATTAATCATATATTTTATTTTCCTGTTATAAAAAATCTATTTTTGTTATTCTAATCAGTTTATCACTCTGGTTAAAATAATATCCTTGTACACTCGTGTCGAGTGCGACATCCTTGCCTTTCATTTATTTAAACCTCCTGAATCTGATAGTATATTAATACTTGCAAACGACATAGTATTATTGTTTGGATTTCCAGAATGATTTAGTAAAAAAAAAAACACACAGTTAACGTTATACATTTAATTGATAAGAAAATGATAATCAACGTAAATCTTAGTAAATGACAATTTTCTCAATCAAAGTATATATCAAAACTTTTTACTAATACTTATTTTGTGGCCGTTATGGTCATATTAATTAAAGTATGGAATCGAACTATGGTTTCACAATGATACATACAGTAATAATAGCTTTGAACAAACAAATAAATTCAATTTCATAGCTAAAATATGTCTAATGGATTAAGATTTTATCAAATAACGTTTTTTTTGCCCACCTGGAAATATTATAAAATATTTTAAATTAGGTTTGGGACCCATAAATCATATACTTTTTTTAAACTCAGTTTCTCAAAAACAAAGAAGAAATCTTTTTTATTTATTTTTTTATTTGCACTACATGTGTGGAATTTAATAATTAATCATTAATGATTTCATAATTAGCTATTCACAGAAATTAAGATTCTTAAAAGGGAGATACTTGCTTTATGTTACCATGTAAAATCAATAATAATTGTTAGCATTGTTGCCAAAATTACTTGTGGTTAAATCTTTTACAGCTAATAAACAAAATGACAGTTCATATATTAATGAAGCCAAACATAATTCATCAACTAAGTATGTAAAGAATAATTTATTTAATCAGGAAGAGAACCAACAATTAAAATGAATATATTAGATCAAACTTTTAGACATCGCAAAAAGACATAACCTCTCCCAAATCACTCATTCCCGATGGTCAAGAAATAATTTAAGGACTCTAACTCTGGCCTTGGGCGTAGTTATGCAAATTATTTTGGCAGTCATGTGTGGATGTATAGCATACTGTGAGGGCTGAGCTAATAATTTGCTTCCTTTCAATCCTGTTGGAGTGTACATTACATTATAGGATAGTGAATTTATTATAATTTGTATCTTGTCATTCAGTACAATGTAACCACTAAACTTTGCTTTTCCATTAAGTTCTCTGTATTCTACATGGTGTTCCCGAGTTAGACCGCTAAACTTTGGGATGTGATGGGGGATCTAAAACCCTAATCAAACTCTTTTCTACAAACAAATAGGGGAAAAAAAACCTTTATTTTATTTCTTTTGACAAAGTTTTTAAATAATTTGGCAAAATCTAATTCAAATTATAAAATTCTGACTTTGAGATGCATAAGTTTAAGCACAGGGGCAACAAATTTTTAAAATTAAGAACTTTGTGTGGTGATGATATAATGGAATATTCATGGCAGATACACAAATTATTCCTTTAATATAGATTTGTCTATAATAATGTGTGTGCAGAAGTGAGACTTTTTAGAATATATGGCTAATACCATATATATGTATGTGAAGATCTTACAACGGTATATTCAGCGGCAGACCGTGTTTTTTTTTTGTTTTTGTTTTTTGTGGAAGCCAGGTCAAAGCTTACCAGTAATGATTATTTTTCACCACTTGTTAACATAACTGAAATTTTGACAGTGGAATTTATATGTGGTGCCTATTTACTGTTCTAAATGTATTAAAAACAATTTATTTATTTTTTTCCAAATGAATCCCACAATCCTCATGTTTTTTAAATCTTTTACTTAAATGTTTAAGATATTTATGGTCTACCGCTGTACACAAACCCTCAGCACCAAATAATAAACATTAAAACCAAATATACACAGGTTTAATTCACTAACACTTAAACACAATTGTCTACCAAACCAAGCCTCAGAAAAAGTTATTATTTTCCTACATCCATTTGCATAGACGTGAAGTTATTAAGCTGATGTGTCCTAACCGTTTAATTTCAAGTTTTTCTTGCATTATCTATGAAGAAAATAGAGATTTAGTAAACTATTTTTTTATTCAGTCTTCCTGATTCATTTTTTACAAGTAATCTAACTTATTGAGTTTCAACACAAATTAAACACAGACACATAAACGAAAATGTATATAAATATAGACCATTTTATCGTATGGTGGGCTAGCTCAGGTTGGCCTCATTGGCTAGTGTAAAGCTGGCACCGGAATGGAAGGGGAAGTGACATTGAGAGACATCTAACACTAGGTGTAGCTTCTCTGTGAGGGCCTTTTTACAGCTGACCCTGCTCAGCTTCTATATTCAGTCACTCTAGTGCTGGTTCAGTCCTCGCGTGACGTTTGTAGTGAGGAATCAATAATCTTTATCTGAATATTGTGTAACAAATCCAATAATGCACTGTGTGTACAGAATGGTGTTCCACTTCATATTTTATGTTATTTTCAAAAATAATTTATAGAATAAAAATAAAGAAATAATTTTTTCATGTTAAAAAAAGTCGGAAAAATGTTTGTGGGGCCTGGACTCTGTGGCCCCTAATTACATTTGCCACTGGGTATATCAATAAATTTATTAATGAAGATAAATCAAAGATGTAATCTGATGTTGTTTCAAATATTTATTAGCTGTTAGCTTTAATTATGGTGGAAAGATTAGTATGAAAAAAATATCACGAGCTTTAATTAATACATATATTTTAAAAATAACTCATTTTACAAAAAGACACCTACTTCTAGTTTTAATAGCATATTTTATAATTTAAGGATACATTTATCACATAAAGTATGGTAATTATAATCTTAATTTTCCCATTAATTTGATCTGTTTGTATTTAATAAGAGCAATTTTTTTAATAATACATTACATAGTCGATTAAATATATATATATATATTATATGGACATTGCATAAGATTTTATATTAAAATATTATTTTTAAATAAATACTATGCTACTCTACATTTATTTTTATAAATCCCTAATCTAATCATTATAACTATCCATAATAAGCTTATAATGTTTTATTTGACTGACTGGTTTGGTTTTATTTTAATGAAAAGCAAACTTACCAAACATGTAATAAATAGTATTTACATTCTTAAATACTTAAAATAATAGTATCTATAAATATATTAGTTAACTTATGAGTTGACTCAAAATATTAAACTAACTCAAAAGTAAATTAATAATAATACTAAAGAAAATGTTTGAATTAAATAATTAAATGACAAATGAATAAATAATTTAAAAAAATTAACTAACAATTAGTAAAACTAGTTATAAACACAAAGTTCAAGTTTATTATAGTTGCAATAATAATATTAATATAATAGTTAATCCTTGAAGTTCATTTTATAGATTTTATTGCTTTCTTAACATTATAGAAAAACTGTAAAATAATTCAATGTAAATTAAAGAAAATGATTATATCCTGAAAAATAAAGAGTAATATTTCTGAAAATCTATAACAATATTTAATATAGTATATTGATGCAAAGATGGAAGGAAGTATGAAGCATGTAATAAAAATCAAAGAGATAAATTGAATTGTTTCTATTAAAGTTTAATTAATTCAAATGGTGTTTTCAGTTTGGTTTCATACCTTTTCACATAGGCTTACACTATATTATTTTTACATGTTTCAGGCCACACCAGTTTTATATATCTTAGATAATAGGCCCTTATTAGTTGTCATTATAATTATTAATCATAAGAAATACTAAAAGACATTTTAAAAGAATCAAATGAGATCAATTGGGAATTTTGTGACTATACTTAAGGTGCTACTTTATTGCTTTTTTACGAAAGTTAGTTAACAACTGTGTTCAATCCTTAGTTACCTTTGTGATTATATATTAAATAATTTAAATACTGTATGAAAATAACTTTTATTCAAACTATATTTCAAAATATTCATATTCCCATTAATACAAATTTAATAAAAACCAGGTTCCTGCTTTACGGTATTCTGCTAATACGCTCACCTTGTTCTGCGCAAGTCTCAGCCTTACGGCGTTATATGCTATTACGCACACAATGAATGGCTGTCTGTCTTTGGCCTCCATTTTATGTTATATCTGTCTACAGTAGTGATGGGTATTATTAAATGATTTTAACTATCGATTATTATTGAAACATGAACACTATTGAATGATCATTTGATAGTTTTCATTAGATTATTTTTAATTGCGCACTTTACATATGATAGTGATAATCCACCATGTAGATGGAGTCCTACTGTACTAACTTTATAAGAGAACGTTATTAAATTGTATGTAAGCTAAATAAATAAAATTATTGTTTGATATTCAATTTTTAAAATATCTTAGAGCAGTTATAAATAATCATTGAAAAATACAATTATGGTTGCATTTCTAACATTATAAATGTTCAATGAAACCAGGTTTTAAATATTGCAAAAAAAAAAACATAAACAAAAGCCACATTTAAAATAATTATTTGTAGTTTGTAAACAGAGCACACATTTTAAAAAGATATATTATTTTAATTATATATAATATATATAATCAATTCGCACTGAAATATAAATGTTTCAAATATGTAAACAAATTTTGTATATTTGTATTGATAAATAGTGAAAATGAATATATACAAATAACCATATTAAATCTGTCTAATAAATAATTACAAAGTCAGTAGAAAATACATATCACGGCATTTATTAAAAGCAAGATAATGTTTTGATGAAATAAGATCACCTGCAAAAATACCCAACCCTTATTTATTAATACTGATGCATTTTATCACACAGCTAGTAGTCCTACTTAAACTACTACTAAATGTTTAAAATCATGCGACAATAAACATCTTAGTGCACGATTTTAACAAGACTTGTGTCAACTACAAATAGTGATCCAATTATTCGAGATCATCACAGTTCATAAGCTACAATGGATCAAAATTGCTATTTTATTCTTTTCCCGTACCATTCTTAAGATAAAGTAATTAATGTACGTAGCTGAAATTTAGTAATGTTACTATACACTTACTTTTCTTTTTATACCCCGACAATTTGATTTTATCTAATTTTGTAGTACACAATATCACCATTAAGAATTAATTTGTATTATTATAGTTTAACTCCAGTCTTTAATTTTATTAAGGTGTCGGAATTGATAGTTGAAAAAATAACTATATATATTTATCTAACAAGATTAGTGTTTAACAGTGACTCCTTGTTGTCTACCCTAACTGTGCTCTCTGTTTTCTCTATCTCCCTCCTTGTTG